>JAJHUR010090871.1:1306-22276 GCA_027495735.1 Lutjanus campechanus
AAAAAAAAAATTTAACTTAACATTCCCATATGACTCACACATTCCCTACACGTTTTTTCCCCACACACAAGCCTGATAACTACCGCATCTTAATCTCAGAAATTAAAAGAAGCATATGTGCCTCATGGTAATCTATGAGATAAAGCAGTACCATAACCAGTATGACATTAAATTAAACATACAGGCCAGTACAGTCATGCTGGAGCCTCCTGTGCTTGTGCTTTTTGGTGGATTTCCAGCCCTAGAATCTGCATTACCTTTGCATATGAATTAAAAAGGTCATTACAAAGTCTCCTTTTTGATGTCTGAGTGATAAATAATATATATAAGCTTTTGCAAGATATGCTCTTTCAAGTTCTATCAGCGGATCTTTTCTTAATATATGCGCTACATTACTGTGCATGCACACCCTTCGGTGCACATCCCCCCATGCATACTCTAGATGTATGTTAATGACTTTAATGGGCTGTTCTGTTTCCATTTAATCAGAATCTAAGTTCTGGGATACAGCTGTGTGTTCAGTGGTGTCGAGGCATCGTGTTCAGGCCCAGCTGAACGCCGCTGCTGCCGCTGCCTGCTTCAAACCCGCACTCCCAGCTTCCCCAAGACTGGCCGAGACGCCTGCTTGATTGCACTCTGTGAGGCTGTGTGTGTGTGTGTGTGTGAGAGAGAGAGAGAGAGAGAGAGATTGTGTGGAGGGGGAGGTGTCAGGTGAAGTTTAATGTTCTTAAGAGAGAAATCTCAGTGTGAGAGAATGAAATATGAGACGCATGCTTGATGTGTGGCGACTGCAGTCTTACAGTTTTCACCTCAGATGCTTTCGCCCCCTCGCTGCTCCAGTGGAGACTTGATAATGGGGGCTTGCAGAGCCTTTTCCAACCACCTTCCTCCCATGTATGCTATGATTTCATGGGCAGAAAGAGAACAAAAGAGATAAACAGGAATGCATTTGGCTGATTTCCTTATCAACTGTAATGAGTTGCCTCACATTTCAGCGTTTACTTCTGTTCTTCCCTCTTCTCCTTCTCGCTGCCTCCTCTCTATCCTCCCTGTGGTGTTTCTTTGGCATTCCCTCCCCACTCCAGAGCAGCCCATCTAACTGAACCTGATACTGAGATTTGTGCGGCTAATTCCCTGCACTCACACGGCTCAGTGTGGTGTCATAATTGGCACACCATTGATTTATGTCTCCTCTTACAGCGCCCTGAATGGCTGATGAGTCGAGCTTCCTGTCATAATAGGCCTTGTCCAGGCCTCTTGCCGCTCGGCTGCTCACCACACTCCTTCCTGTCCTCCGCTATTTGTTGTGGCTGAAACGCGGCTGAAACTATGTTAATTTCCTTTTTACACGGGGACAACACGGAACAAGTGCTCATATTTTACCTTGTAGCTAATAACATTCTGTACATTTGGTTTCATTAACGGGCTTTGAGACCACATAAATCCACATTGTTCAAACTCTGTTAGCCTGTAATCTCATTGCAGTTGTCTAGTAATGCGATGCAAGACTACACTAGAGGTTAATGGCTTGAGTGCGTTGTTTTGTTCATTTAAAAGTGAGACATAATCTCTGTCAGGCTGACCCATGTTGGGGCCAGAGAGGGATTTTGAAGCACACTCTCTTTCTCATATGGGCAACCAGCAGGGGACCGTGGCTCCTGCTGGGAGTTGGGCTCTCCCCGGGGACTGCTGTAATCTCGTTGTCCCACAGTAGGGAGTGGAGAGAGGGGGTGGAGACGGGGGCTGCAGCCCTGGGGAGTCCCAGGCTCCGCCGAGAGCACTTTCTCCATCTTCCCACCTTACTCTGCACTGCCAAAATGCTAAAAGTAAGCAGTAAAGATGCTCTAGTCATCACAACGGCTCCTTTGCAAGCTCTGCCTTCATTGATTTGTGTGTTGGATCTGATGAGGAAGGAATTGTGCTTGATGAAATGAAGAAGTTGTCCATGCTTTCTGTAGGCGGTAGATGAACTTTGAACATATTTGTGACATTCTTTCCTTTCTCAACATGACTGCTTTATGACAAACTCTGCCCACAAGCACTTAAACGAGCAGGCACACACTCGCACATCATCGAACAAACTAACCCACATTAAGGCTATGTGAATTGGCACATTTATGAAAAATGTATTGAAAGCTGTAAGCTATGTGGATGGTAAGCATAGCACAATAGTATATTCTGCCTTGATGTTATTTTTTTTTTTCTTCATGCTTGCATTTCATTAAAGTTTCAGTCGGCTGGCTTTGAGAAATCAGATACCATCACAAAGGCAGTAGATGCATTGAAATCAGACTGAAGAAGACAGGGCAGCGCGAGCGATGGAGCCGAGTCGAGGGTCGGCTGGATTTAGAGTGGTGAGCTGGAGAGCGAGCAAAGCTGAGATCAGTGGAGGGCTTCAGCCCCGGGCGTGGCCCTGCCTCTTCAAACTCCCTGCCTTCGCGGAGCTGCCGATCGGACAGGCGGGGCTCAGCCCAAATGAGCTGTCAGGCAGGAGTCGGGGCATCCATGGGAGGCTGTGTGAGAGCGGCAGCACGTGGCTAGGAAGGGAAGAAAACAGCGTGGAAGGAGAGGAGGAAGGAAGGAGTGGCAGGGAGGCAGGCAGAAAAACCCCAGACCTTGTGTTTCTAAAGCCCAGCTCATACATTGCTAATGCCTGGAGTAATATGGGTTCATTCATAATGGATAAACCCTTGGCCCCTGCTTGCAAAGTATATCATGCGCACTGTAAAGAGGTTAAAGATTGGGTTGTGTTTGCCAGGAATGTGGCGACCACTTCTGGCCCGTGCATTAGCGTATGCTATTGTTGTGAATGTGGGCTGCAGGGAGGGGCCCTCTGCATTACAGGTCTGCAGGCCTGGGGGTCCTGGTGTACAGACAGTCAGGTAACCCTGCTGAAGATATCTGAACTCATCCTCTGCGTTTTGAGCGTTCGGCATGTTTCTAGCCCAGGTTTTTTTTGTTTTGTTTTTATGTTACTTAGGGCTGCCATAACATGAGTGTGAATGAACCATAATGGTGCAAGAGGGTGGGTTGGCCTTTTATTTCATAATACCCTGAGATGACAGTATCACATTGTGTTGTGCAGCAGAGAGGGAGGCTGTGTGGCTGTCAGCAGCACATGCCACAGATCAGTCAGTGCTGCTGGGTGGTTCTCTGCAGCTCACCATCTGCTACATCCCCACAAAACAGCAGTCCTAGAGGTGGCTTCTAACTTTGACTTAAAGCAGCAATATGTAGCAACTGCACATGCAAAAAACGAGCAGTCTAAATAGTGAGCTGGAGCCATAGACTGTTGATCAGCTGTTTATAACTGTCAGTTGTCTGTCAATGTAAAGTTAATCCCATCATCCTGAAAACAAAAGCACACTTCTCTGAAAATTACACCCTCTGGACTTCGAGTTCACTGACTGCCTGTCTCTCTGTTTGCCAGACTCCATTAACGTGTTGCTCAATTTAACCGTTATAAACATCTACTCCCTCTAAAAGATTATTAATGATTTCTTTTGACTCGTAAGCAGACACTAAATCATTCAGCGAATATTCTGCATTAATTTGAACTCTAATTAACGAAAAACGGGCAAACTAAAACTGAAGAAATTTCAAAGGGGAGCGCCGCAGCTTTAGCACTGTTGTTAGGGAAGCAAGTTATTCAACTTAACACGTTTCCTTAATCTCTGATGCCATATTTTGGTCATTTTATGATTTATTACAGTAAATATATGACAGATTTCTCCTTTAATCAACTGTTAAGAACAATTAGAAATACAGTAGATACAAATTATGGAAAGCTGTTGGAGCTTCCTCATTACTGAACTATCACATGCTGATAGCTGGGACAAACACGGTGCAGTGCAGAAGAGGTGAACTGCTTTTGAAGATAGAGCATCGGTGAAATACTTCTTTTTCTTCTTCTGCTTCCCTGTTTTTTTTCTGTCCCTCTCTTCCTCTTTTACCTGGGTGACTGTGCACATAAATCAGCACTCCTGTTTGGCCCCATTACCGAGCACTTCCTCCGCCACCATCCGGCCTCCTCCTCCCCTGCTCTGCTGCCTAAACAATGCATGAACCTCTCAAAGGGCAAAATGCTGCACCACTTAGCAAATGCATATTTTATAGTGTGTAAAACTATGTACAGCCTGCCTTTTGACTGCCCCCCTTTTTGCTCCTCCGCCCCTTCCTCCTCCTCCTCCTCCTCCTCCTCCTCCTCCTCCCCTCTTGGATGATACTGATTGGCTGTCCTACAGGGGTCAAAGTTCATCCCAAGTCTTCTGCCGCACAACATCTGACACTTCTTTACACACTGTGTAAAGCAGTAATAAATATGTGTTCTGAGTTTTTCCCACCACAGGAACATGTTATCAATCATCCAGTGAGATTTGAATGATTAAAAAAATATATTTAAGTATATAAAATCATTAAAAAAAATGAGCAGCTCTCTGCTCGGAAACGCTGGTGACGTGTCTGCTCTGATGTCTCACTGTCAAACACAACTACGACCTGAAACACGGACAGGTCTTGCTGCTTCATTGGACTTGCACAGACATTTGAACCACTAGAACAGGGATATTTGACTTGCTTTGCCTGGGGGGCACTTTTGCAAAATAACATGAGGCCAGGGGCCAGTTAATAAACAAACATGAATACTATTTATGAGACAAAATGAAAAAGTTCAAGGCCCAATTTGTTTTTGAGATTCTTTGTTTTTTAATGAATTTATTAACTAAATTAACTTAGTACAAGGATTGACATTCAGCCTGTATCAATGACAGATAAATCAGATATTTTACTGCATTTATTAGCTGCAACTACATTTCATACATTAGTTGTAAATGTTATATTTGAAAGAGTTATATAACATCTAGAGTACAACCAATACAACAATTCAGTACGACATAGTTTTCAGTCTTTTCACATGTTTTCAGCAGCGATTTTCTAACATGAATTATGTGTTTTCAGTCCTTATCTATTTGCTCTTGTGCTGACTAAAGGTCAGGCTTAGTTTTTTGTCCACAAAACACTGCTGTTTCTCAGGAAAACAGCCTTGCAAAATGTCCCAAACAATTTAAGTAAATGGTGACCAGTTTTCTAACATAAAAAACACAACCAAAAAACACACAAAATGCCCCCATACTGCTCATCTGGTGTAAGCCACCTCTCCAAAAGTCCCAACATGCCGTTCACTTGCGCGTGCACATGTAACATCACACACACCCGGTTCAGACGGTGTGCACGTGCATGTGAACGTGGCTCCAAATTGAGGATCTACAGTAAAGGTTTAGGCTAAAAACATGGTGTAAGTGACGTCTTCAAAGTCAATTTAGCATGTCGGGTCTTGGATTACACCAGACGAGCAGTATGAAGGCATTTTATGTTTTTTTTTTCTCGAAACTATCCCTTTAAGTAGCATTCAAATTGGTCCCTCTGATAAGGCGCAGTGCTTTGGCGCACTGAATGTGTTGTAATTTCATTTCATGTAATCGCATCAAGTCCTCGATGCCTCTTGTCAGATTACACACAGTACAGTGGAGTCCAAATGGGGGGTGGGGGTGAGACTGTAAAGAGTCCAATAAAAGCTGGGAGAACTTATGAGAATAATGTATCACAGAATTGTGGTTGTGGCTTCATTTACGCCCGCAAGTCCGCCTGCTCATGTTCTGTGGTCCCATAATTCTCGAGCAATCATCCAGAAGCCTCCTTAATGCTCCGCGTTTCAGTCAGGGATCACTGAGCATTCTCCTTAGGTCAGTGGTCTTTGGGTTAATGATCTTATTACGGCGCCACAGCTTTCAGTATTAGATGTCTGTTTGCCAGGGATTGAGACACAACACGATCTCTCATCCTCCTCACACCTCAGTTTTGTTGCTTTCTTCTACTGTGTCCACCCGCCTCGCAACCGCTCTTTTACTCATGTCACACGGTTGGTGTGTCTGTGTGTGTGTGTGTGTGCGTGGAATTCGCTAAGAAACTTTCTGCCTTTCTGCAACTTACCCACATACCTCACCTCTTTGGCCTCCATTTCCGCCTTTCCCTCCCTCACCCCGGCCCCATCTCTCCAATCCCCCCCCCCCAACCTCCCCCTTTTCTCTGTTTTTTTTCTTTCTACCCATCTCTTTCTTTCAATTTCTCTCCCCCCCCCTCTCCCACCCTCTCTCCGCTGATCGATATTTGGGGCTGAATTGGCTGAAAGGGGAAAAGAAGCCTGTAAAATTGAGGAGACAGGCTGTTGGAGGGTAGCCAGCCTATCTCCCTGGCTTGTTTATGCTTCAGGAATGATTCCCAATACCAGATAACCTGCAGAAAAGTCAGCATGTGTCTGTCTTGAGGGATGGCCATGGATCCGCCAATTTCTAATTATTGGCCAGCCGACCACTTATCCGAACAGTATTTATTGTTATTAAAAATGTTAATTGCATTCCAAATTAGGCTGCTTTTCCTGCTCGTTTTATGTAATACTAATGAGGAAATGGGTTTTTATATCAAGTTGTACACTAAAAGTAAGATGCCTGAGGCAGTTCGGGTCAGTTGCTGGAATATTCCGTCCAGTCGTTGCACTGTGGCGCTCTATATCTGTGTGTGTGCGTGCACAAAGGGGCCCCTTGGGGAGTTTGTCTTTCTCTATTTGTGTTTGTCAGGGGATTTTTTGAGGCAAACACACACTTCATCACTTTGACATTGATTAAAAATACATGGCCCTATTCTCGGGGACAGTCAGTGCACAAATCAGCACAGTGTTCAGTTCAGCACTCGCCGTCCAAAGCTCTCCGGCCCCTGCTCCTCCGGTCTTAGCATCCAGGCCTTTACTCCTTTAATTGCAGTGCTGCTCTGGGCAGCGTAACGGCAGCTCATAGGGCTGTGGGCGCACATCCATCCGTCACCGCGCTCCGCCACGCTCCACCGCTCGTGCACACACACACACACACATACACACACACCCCATGCAATCAAGTTTAAGGCTCAGTGTGATCATCATTTTTAAGAGCGGTTGGATAAACCTGGCCGTGATGCTCATCTTTGCCTTTGCATCAAGCAGATTCACCTCAAGACGTAAACATCCACTTTTTTTGTTTTGAGATTTTTGGCGCTTTGTTGCTCCATCTCTCTGTCCCTGCCTCTACTTTGTCCCCTCCTCCATCCTCACTCCTCTCTTCGTTCAGTCCCTGAGTGCCTCTCTTGTTTCCTTTGGCTCATCTGTTAAGTGGGAGATAAACCTCAGTTAGCTTGTGTGGAAGTCTCTTCAGTGGGGACAATGTTATCTGAGATGCAGCAGTACTCTGAGAAGCACAGAAAGGTATATGCTTGTGTGTGTGTGTGTGTGTGTGTGTTCATACTCGCGTGCATACAAGCAGGCATACACTCTCAGGTGTGTGGTGCCCTCGCGGTTTGTTCACTGTTGTGGTTGTGGGGTTAGACGAGTGAACCCACTTCCTCCCTCAGCTAATGCAGCCCTTCCCACTCATCCCGCCGCCCTCCACTCTTGGAGCGTCTGGTGTGGTCATCCGTGCCTAATGGGCTTACGTCGGGGCCCGGTTTCGAGCTTTGCCAGCAGAATTGTTGCTCCATCAGTCGGTGCGGGGGCCATTTTGCTGGGATAGCTGGGTAGTGCTAACCCAGGCAGGGCAATTAGAGGGTATACGAAGGGGTAACACATCCTCTTCTCCCCCTGTGCTCCTCATCACGGCGCTGGGGTGGCAGTGCTGCCGATCGATGGCTGGACCTGGAGGGGGAGTGGGGTTGCTGATTAGGGAGGGATCGGTTAGAGAGCCCCGGAGAAGCCGCAGCCACTTCTTTTCCTCTGTCGTTCTCACTTCACTATCTCCACCTCAGACGTTCTTGCCCCCATTTGAAAGCAGAGTGTGTGTGTTCCTGTGAGTGTGTGTGTGTGTGTGTGCGTGCGCGTGCTACCTTTACCCTGACATCAGTGTGACATGGCACTTAATGGACTCTGCCATGTGAAACAAGCACCCTCAGTTAATTACCTTGCCAAGGCCCTGGCCTTTCTGGAGCAGTTCATTCCCACTTGGGCAGGGACTGCTCCTGCATGTGTGTGTGAGAGACTGTGTGAGTGAGTGAGTGTCTGTGTGTGTGTGTGTGTGTGTGTGTCAGTGAATGCACGTATGAGTGCGCGAGCTCCCCATTGTTACTCTAATCCTCTGAAGTTGAATCAGATTCGGGCTCTTCCCTCTAAAAACAAGTGTTTTGTTGTCGCTTTTTGCGCAAATGCAGCAGGCTGAGGCTAGAGGCGAAGCGCTAACAAAGAGGCGAAGATACAGTAAAGCTGGAGGCTATTCTGGGAGTGGAGGGCTGCAGTGGTACACTTCCTGAATAAGCTCGCCTCCCTGGCTTCATTCATATGTCGATTAGCATTGAGTCCTCGCTCCTCTCTCACATTTGAATGGAACTGACAAGCACTTTGTCAACAGTTGCACAAATGTCTCTTTTCCGATCTGTCCGTGTACTTGAATGAGCTCATTGAAATGTTGAATCCTTAGTGGCTGCATGTTTGTTTTCGTATGCTCAGTATTTGACACAAATATTTTCCTCTTTATTTTTCTTTACAGGAGAAATCTGTAATATACTTGCTGTAATTTATCATAAAATACCCTTGATATGTCAGCAGAGATTAAAGAAACACGCTAAGTTGATATACTCGCTTCTCTGAGAACAACGCCACAGCTGCGGCTCCTTTGAAATTTCCATTCCTGGCCAGAATAACTGTATTAGTTTGCCCGTTTCATGTTAATTAGAGTTCAAATTAATGCCGAATGTTTATCAAATGAGTAAGTATCTGTTTATGAGTCATAGGAAATCATCAATAATCTGCTAATGTTTATAACAGTTACATTTAGCAATATGTTAATGGGGTCTGGCAGGCAGTCACTAAACTGCCTGCCAGACTGCCTGCTTTTGTTTTGAGGATAATGGGTCTAACTTTATATTGACAGAAAGTGTTCCTGCAACCTGCCTGAGCTGATTCGAGCCTGGGGAGGAAGGGGTGGGGAGAAACAACTCACATCAAACATAGATCATCTAATGAATAGGATTTTAACCTATTGAAAATACAGTAGAAGACGCCAACTCGCTATTTACACAGCAGCGGTGATTTTCGGATGTGCAACTGCTGCATATTGCTCCTTTAATGATTATGTTGTAGGATGGGAATTAGACCTTTTGTTACTTTGTCAGTTATTCATACTTGTGTTTTACTCTTCAGCTGGCCCTGCTGACAATGCAAACAAACGTCTGCAAGGGCAACATTCTCAGGTTGACTGCCTAAAGGCTCTGCTTTGAAACAGGTGGTGTGGAATAAAATATTTAATGGCATACTCTGGAACTGCACACAGCATATAGTATACAGTGAGGTCCTGTCCATATGTCGCGGAAGTAGACAAACCCCACAATTTTATGCGCCTGTGCACCTTCAGCCCATCACCTCTTCGTGTATAATAATATGTGAATTCATAGAAACCAAGTCAACTGCGGCCAACTCAGACATTTTTTATGTATTCATGCAGCTTGTCAACACTGAAAGCTTTGAAGGCTTACTAGCAAAGCTAGGTCAGCTACTTTTATTGCTAATTATCTGCTACATGTAAAAAATGGTGTATCCGCAAGTGTGTAATAAGCTTAATGTTTAAGACCACAAATGGAAATGGAATAATCTGCAGTAAGAATTAACTCCTGCCTCTCATTTGTCTCCCTCCTCTTTAGCTGTCTCACTCTGCCTCAGTCTGTGTTTTGTATTGTTAGAGTGAAAATTAATAATGAAGACCGAGCGAACAATGGCTGTCGCTTTCTGACGTCTTTGATGTATTCAAGCATTCACTATGTAGTCTGTCCAAACTTTTCAAACAGTTGTGGACTCAAACTCATCACTCCACAGATGCCACTGATATCAGAATTGACAATATACTGGATAAATAAATTATTTTTATATTGAAATATAGCAGAAGAAATACAGTCCAAAACGCTTCACAATGGGAGTAAGGCTGCAACTAATATGTATTTTCATTACTGATTAATCTGCTGATTATTTTTTTGATTCATCGATTAGTTGTTTGGTCCATAAACTCCTAGAAAACTGTGAAAAATGTCAATCACTGTTTTCCAAAAGCCCAAAGTGACGTCCTTAAATGTCTTGTTTTGTCCACGTCCCGAAGATATTCAGTTTACTGTCAGAAGAGGAAAGAAACCAGAAAATATGGACAATTAATTAATTATCATAATAGTTGCCAATTAATTTCATACTTGATGAACCATTAATAATAAAATAATATCAATAATAGTGATGATAAAATAAGATTCAACATGTTAAATTCTAACTGCTTATTTTCTAAGCTGAATTAAAGGGTTAAAAAAAAAACCTGCAGCATCAGATTTTAAACTCAACATAATTTCTTTATATTTCTGCATGTCTCCATTTGCACATGCACGAGAATCTGAGTGCAACACTCAATAAATACACATACACATAAGCACATCACACACACTGTGGAGTTGAAGTCAAGTAGATATATAATATGGTATACAGTAATAGGCAGAAATAAGGATTATCTCCCAGAATAGGATGTACAGTCATCTTTTTTAGTTCTCCAAATAAGACCCGATTGGCTTTCTGCAGATCGTCCGAGACAAGAAAGCCAATAGGGAATTTTCTGTATTATTTCTATAAGTCAAAAGTTCATCCCCAATAATAAGCCGTGAGCTGGTCACAAGCTTAGTCTCAAAGACAGACCGTCTTTGTGCTCTTCATATCCTCCTAACAGCATCTGGTGTTTGAATCCACAGTTACACAACATATAGTCGTCAGAAACAAATACAAAAGTGATTGTTTATTTCCACACAACTTTCAGTATTCTCTCCCTTCCTGCTTAGTGTGCAAAAAAAATGAATTAAGTTGATGTTGACAAACTGTAACGCGGCATCGGGCCTTGCAGTCCCGTGTTTTGACACCAGGATGTTTCATACTCGGCCTCAGAGTGATAGCTCCCTGTCCCTGGTTTAAGATGTTTTAGTGAGGCTACCCTGTGTTTATCTCTGAATTACAGCAGGTTGGGCCTCTAAATACAGTTTATATGTTGTTGTCGTCTGCTTGCTGAGATTTCTGAGAAGTGGCAATTTTCAGCTGAAATCAAAAAGCAGTATCGATTGCACCGACGGAAAGTTCAACTCCCAAAATGAAGTATGGATGTGATTTGAAGGCTTGGAACTGAACTAAGGCACTTTGATCAGGAAATTTGAGGAGGCAACAATTGTGACATGGTTGTCTTCACTGTAGATGAAAGGAGAGTAGAGGTAGTTTTTTTTTCCTCCCCCCCCTCTCTGTCTGTCTGTCTCCATTGTGCATTTTACAGTAAACAGTCTCTGACAGAGCTTCCATCTCTCTTTGAGATGCATGTTATCCAGGATTCAATCAAACTTGAATTTAAAAAAAAAAAGCATCTTTTAATTAGCTCATTGTTCTTCGCTGCTTAGTTGAGATTAAATTTCATAGACACAGACAGCAGCTTTCATGTTCAGAAGTTTCATGTGATGGATTCTCTTTGAATGTGCCTTCTTTATTAGTCATAAACTTCACAATGGAGTCCAACGTGTGCCAGCCCAAAGTTAGCAGACCTCTCCATCTCCCGAGTTGTTCTATTCGTCATGGCTGATTATACAGCATGGACTGCCAAAGTAGAGTGAGGCCTGGCTTTACCCCTGTCATTACCATAGTGTGGATATACACTACATCAGCTCTCTTTCAAACTTCCAGGCTGGTGGCAGGCAGGCAGGAGAGACTTTGGCTGCTGGGTACTGCTGTACGGGGCGTCAACCGCCTTCATTAATGATGCAGGAGACACTACCTCTTCTCTTGCCAAGACAGACAGAGGGAGAGGAGAAGGGCCCCTGAACTGAACAGCCCCATGGGTTAAGCTCTAACAATGTCCCCCCACCCCTCCTCCTCCACCCCCCAAGCCTGCCTGCAGACTCAGTCCAACTCCCCGTCTACCTCATCCTGTCCGTCTCCGACCGCAGCCAGGTTGAAACTGAGCCGGTCCCAGCGCAGCAAAGGGGGGGAGGCAGGTGAGGGGGGAGTGGGGAAGGGAAGGAGGTAGAGTGACAGATAGCGGTTAAGGATGCTGACCGGAGCCTCAACCGCACTTTACCGGCCAGAGAGATAAGCGACATCCTGCTGGATTGACGCTCGAGAGGGGAGTTAGTCCTCCTTTCTGCAGCGCCATTCATCTCTTTTTTTCACGCATCATAGCTCTACAGTACTTCTGCAGGATCCACTTGTGCATGTGTAGTTATTTAATGCAGTTTGTCCACCAGCTTGACTCAAGGTGCAGACAAAAATTTACAAGAGCTCTAATCCAGGAAAAAGGTGCCGTTTTTGATTAAAGCACAGAAAAAAAAAAGTTGCTTGTGTTTTGTGCCATGGCTGCCCTCTGGCCTTCTTTTATCAAAGCAGCTGAATGTACCAATTTGTTCCTCTGCCATGATTAGATAACAACACGCAGTTATTCTGAGGATGTCGTATTTTTATATCTTATGCAACCATATGTAACACAGCCCCCAACAGGAAATACCTGTAAGGCTGTTTGGCTGCTGCCACCACCTGAACTCGCTGCATTCAGACTCCTTCGAAAAACAGATAATGTGGCCATTTTTTCTACACGCTGTTTATAGACACATGTACATGCATATACTGTACATAATCATCTACTCCGTGTATGTATATTCATTCAATATTTATGTCTTCGCAGTATTTGTATTGCTCACAAATTAATTTACTTTGAAACAGAAACTGTACTTTTATTTATGTTGTTGGTCACTGGTGATTTTTAAGATGTATATACATTCATTATTTATACTTCAGTGCTTAAGGGAGCAATTTGTTGCAGCTACACATGCAAAAATGAGTACTGCAGTCCTACTTAATTACAGTCTGTGGTTGAAGCGAGTTGTTTCCCCTCCTCCCCAGACTCGAGGAAGCTCAGGCAGGCTGCAGGAACACTGCAGGAGTGTAAGATGAATGCAGCATTGTTGATGCGCTGTTTATTCTGTCAGTTGTCTTCCAGTGTTTCAAGGTTAAGCCCATTACCCTGAAAAAAACAAAAGCCTGCTGCTCTGAAAATATACACTCTGGAGTTTGAGTTCATGGCTGTCTGTCTCACTGCCCGCTGGACTGCGTTAACATATTGCTCAATTTAACCTTTACAAAC
The DNA here is from genome assembly GCA_027495735.1 of Lutjanus campechanus. Classification (NCBI taxonomy): domain Eukaryota; kingdom Metazoa; phylum Chordata; class Actinopteri; order Lutjaniformes; family Lutjanidae; genus Lutjanus; species Lutjanus campechanus. The sequence goes on from JAJHUR010090871.1 coordinate 14,512, forward strand.
ATCTACTCCTTCTAAAAGATTATGAATGATTTCTTACTACTCATAAAAAGAGGCTTACTCATTCAGTGAACATTCAGCATTAATTGGAACTCTAATTAACATGAAATGGACAAATTAAAACAGTTATTCTGGCCAGCAATAGAAATTTCCAAGGAGAACACTGCAGCAGTAAATATATTTAAGAATTCTCATTTAACAGTGAGGACTGCCTAATTGCCTAGGGCAAATAAAATGCCACGTGCTACAGGATTGAGCCATCTCGCTTCGTTCTCATCTCTGTTGAGGGTTGCATGTGCCCAGTAATGACTGGGCACTCCCAAGAAAATGGTGGCAGATAAAGACAAAGTTAATACGTGAAATGCAAGTGAGCATTTCAATTATCCTAAAAATAGGAGTTCAGTTGGGTGGCATTAGACGATGCGGGTAACATTGCAATGTTTTTCAAAGGCACGTCAAGCTTCTGAAAAATGTCGCTGGAGTGCCACGACAAGAGCAGACAGCTTCTCGCTTGCATGGCAGCTGCGAGGGTTGCTGAAAACCCCGTCCTCTGGGGCCTTGCTACTGCATGTATGAAACATGAACGCTTTAAAACTCCGTTGTTTAATGCCCCATCCTTAGGTGGCCCTGTTGGGGTGAAACAAATGGGGGCTCATCCAAGATTGAATGTCCATTAGGTGAGGTATCTGTATCTGTAGGTGTCTTTCATAATGGTATCTGCTTATTTTCAAAGGTAATCCCTTCAGTACAACATTTTAACTACAATTTCTGCATGCCTCCATTTGCACAGATAATTTTGAGCAATCAGTTGTGATGATTTTTAGTATTCTGTCTCCTCCTGCTTTGTTATGAAAATTAATGAAGTCAGAGTTGATAAATTCTCCATTCTGTATCTTTATTTGTTCAATTTGCTCAAATTTCTTGTCATTGTTCTTGGCTGTATGTCTATTACTGTGTAAGTACATTGAGACCGATGAAAAACCCTTAGGAGGCCCTGTTGGGGCAAAACAAATGGGGCCTCATCCTGGATAGAATGTCCATAAGGAGGGGTAAATCTGTAGGTATCTTTCATAATGATAATAACAATAAGAACATCTGTAGGTGTTTTTTTGTGTGTTATTTAGGTCAATTGTGTAGTGCTGTTCACGCCAATAGGACCGCCTAAGGGTAACACCGTGCATGTGCACATATACTCGGCCTATAGAGCCGATTCTGATTCTGCTTTCAGGAAACTGATCTGCAGTCCCAACTGAATTTGCAAGTCTTTTAAATTGCTTTAATATTGCGCAATTAACGGACTGTGGTTTGTGAAAATGTAAGCAGAGACCAATTTAAAATTTCAGCCGCCGTGAGGCTGCTTTGTGGTGGATGTAAGGGATGAGGTGTGGCGCATCCCACCCACATCTCCGTAATTATTTGGCTGAAAGCGATAACCCACTTTAGTCGAGTTTTGTTGCGCTCAGCACAAACTCTACAGTGGTTTGTAAGACACAAACCGACATGATTGAAAGGTGTACTAACTGTGGGAGATGGTGTCTTGCCATGCAAACTATCCCTTTTTTTTCCTCATCTCTTCCCCACCCACTCCAAGCAAAGTGGCATTTCCATTTTAAGATTGCCTCCCAAGCCCCTTTGTGAATAGAATCGAATTACGCTGAAAAGCACCGATTGATTCTTTCTGAGCACAATAGTTTTCATCATTTAAGCCAATCCCAGCAGGTTTCCCTTTTCTTGAAGTACCTATTGAATCCGGTCCAAGGAGTCATTGTGGCCATTTCATTGTTTCAAAATGGGTAAATGGGTGAATGGGTTCTGGGATCAGGAAACACAGCTCTGAGGAACCGTGTCAGAGGGCCCCGATGTGAGATGTAGATGGGGGTGGTGGGGGTGGGGGGGTCAAGAGTTCAGCCGGTACATGCTTGAGGTCCAGGGTATGCATTTCACTGCTTTAATACACCAATGGTCTTGTCACAGAGTCTACCTAGAACCCAAGGGCCCTTTTTAATGGCAGCATTTCAGGACTGGATTCCAGCTCATTATGAGTGCTAATTTGCCACAAGGACGGAGCAGCAGAAAGCACAGGTCCAGGCTCAAAGCGAAGCTGGTTGAGAGGCAGGAGAGGCTTTTTCATGCATGGCGCATTTTTGATGGAGGAGAAAGAAAGAGAAGGGAGGTTATCCTGGAGGTGTTTGATAAATGAGCACCCACCATCCAGCTCTTTGCAGCCACCCACACCCGGGCCACCCTATCCCCACCCACCCCGAGCTTCTGATTACCCTTTGAGGGCACTGTAATGTAGCCTTCATGGTCATAATCTCAGTGCATACACAGCACAGCGAAGGCAGGGCAGGAGGCCCCACCCCAACAGTGATGAAAGGCAGAGCAGGTGAGGAGTTCACATCTGCACACGGGCTTTAATCAACTTTCCTGCAGACATGCAGTAATGTAAAACAGGGGCCAATCCCGTCTCTGACACTGTAACAACCCCCCCACCTCCCCCTACTAGCTGCCTTATCACCAACTAAGTGAGAATGGGGAGCAAAAGGGGGAACATCGCTTTTCCAACCCCACTCAGCGGCTACTGACATCAGCTGCCAAGTTTACAGGAGCTGGGAGGGAGGCGGGGGGCGGGGGCAACAGACAGCTACCTGCGCTGACGGACAAAGAGAACAGGGGCACTCTGGGTAGTCCACAAAGGGTTTGAGTTGGACGTGTCCGCAGGAGCTGCTGCAAGTGATGTTCAGCCAGCAATACATGGACGAGATCCATGTGCACTGTCACACCGGCACTGGTGTTGTATATCAGTGAGACACTCCAGTTCTCATCTGGAGGGTTGCCAGTCTGATGAGCTGGAAGCTACGATTTTTTTTTTTTTTTGTTGCAAATTTTACTTTTTTTCCTCCCTTCATCAACAGCAGTGCTCTTAGAGACAGAAGAAAGAATCCTACATGCTCTTTAAGGCTTTGCTTTTAAACCAGATACGAGACAGGGCCTTTTTCTTGCATTAAAATGTGTGAAATGTGGATCATTGCGAAATGTCACCGACAGTCATGGTCACGTCCCCCTACCTGCTTATGAGCACAGACCTGAATTTCATCGCGCTTCGAAAGGCAACTTCCTCTGGCTGCGACCGAGGAAATTAGACCATTAAGGGTAAGAAAAAGCACAGTGAGAGTTTTCTGTGTGTGTGTGAGAGCTGCTCCAGTATGTGTGTTTATATGGGATGTTTTATTAAAGGTGTCTGTCTATTGTGTTTTAAAATGGAGCTTGCTTGACCTCCACTGCACGACCGGGCGCTGTTGAAATATTTACCATCCGCAAAAATTGTCACTTTGCCCGACGTCCCCCGATCAGTCATCTGGCCCGTGTGACCCTCGATTACTTCCACCCCCTGCCTCCCTGTCAGGCCTACATGATCAGGCCCTGGTGGCTGCTTTTGTCCTTTTCCCCCTGTAATGTAGTATTTCATGCTTTCTTGCCCGATCTGCTCGATCAGCAGTATTCCCTCTGTCCCTCTGCACTTCCCCCTAGTTCACCCTGTCCATTTCCTCCCTCCATTGGTTTGACGTACGCGGCGAAGAGCAGAGAACTCGCTTTTCGCCGAGGTGGATTCAGTGGAAGTTTAGATCATGATGCGCTTATTGACTTTCTTTCGCCTCCCGTCTTTGAAGCTTGTCTTAGAATAACGGGGAATAAGGAGAAATGTCAGAATGACCAGAAACTGATATTATTCGCGATTCTCCTCCTCTTATCTAATTAAATTCTTGCCAGGTGTTATCTTTGTGCTTGTCGCAGCCATTCCTCCAATGTTGACGAATACTTAACTGTCACAAAGTAATTATAAAATGGCGATATTCCCACAAAAATGATGAATTAAAGTTTGACTAAAACAGCCAGGAGTAGAAGTTAATATGTAACATGAGGTTCCTGAATGAGATCAGATATAATCCTTCTGCTCTTTCCCTCCATCGTTGGATAAACACAGACAATCTCCGAGCTCTCTTTATTTATATCCTTAAGACCAAACCCAAACCTTGACTGTATATTTTTCTTTTGAAGATCCCTTCCACGGATTAAGGTGCTCCTAATTGACTCAATTATCGCGTCCAGTCAAAGTTTGAAAAGTAAAGTGTGGGTTGCGAGGATTTTTCTGGCATTAAGTCGTCATTGAGGGGGCATGCGGGCCCAGTGTATTTACTGCCAGAGCCCGCGTTTATCCGACCTGATGCCTCTAATGCGGGTATTAATCTCCACAATGCGTTCTCTCTCCAATATGGGTCGTGTCATCTCTGGTTAGTGGAGTCTCCTGATGAAATTGTCCAAAACTCCACCGATCAATCAGGCTTGCCGAGGGATTGATTTTCTTTCATCTTTCTCGTCTTCTCTTTCTCTTCCTGCCCCTCTCGATTCCGAGGCCTCTGATGTTTCTCAATGTAAGACGAATGTCGCGCAGAGGGTAAAAGAATGGCTTGCTTTGACCCACACCTACAAAACATTTCGGTTTGTTTTTTTTTTTGCTCGCTTTCTTTCTCTTCCACTTCAAATCCTCTCTTTTCTCCTCAGACATTGGTAAAGGAAGCGCCTCTCTCATCCAGACGCTCATGAATGTTGAAAAATATTTCTCCGAGTCCTTTCATTTTCCCTCTTTCTCTGGCTAAAATATGCATTGTTGGAGCGGAGTAGTGAAAAGGCTACAAAGCAGGCGTGCAGGCAGGTCTGCCCCCAGTTTCCCTCTTCGGCTCGGGACGGCGCAGCTCGGCAGATCAACACCCCCCCCCCCCCTCTCTCTGCCCCCCATTTATATGGGCCTCACGACTTTCCCCATAATGAAATATTCACAGGTCACTGGTTCCCTGAGAAATGATGGGGGTCAGTCAATTGCTTTTCAGCGAGTAATTTTCTCCCCCTTCAGACGGCCCTGCTTGTCGTGTTGACAGTCATTAGCGCAGGAGGAAGGCTGGATCGAAGCGCAAGTGTGACACTTGTCAGACAGTAGCAGTCTTTAGCTCCTCTGCCTCTCTTTTATTTCCCGCCACCTTTTCTTCTTCTATGTTATCTCGCTTTTTTACACTCCATTTTTTTGCGCATCGTCCTGCTTTTCAGCTTGAAGTCAGCTGGATAAATCATGCAACTGCTGTTCTTTTTTTTTCATATTTCTACCAGCTTCTATCTTTACCATTTTTTTTCTCCTTTTTTTTTGTCCAGCTGGTTAATTCAATCCAGAGAATTCCCTCCCCCGTTACTGTATGAAAATTAGCTGGCTACTGCTCTTCTAAATGCCCCTTTTTGTGTGTAATGATTCACTTTGAAACAAGGCCATCAAAAGCCAATCATAAGAGACACTTCAGATTTGGTGATTGGTGATTAGACCTCTGGAAATCCCAGGGAAAGTTTAGCCAAGGCTCTTTTTTCTTTATGACTCGGCCTGACCTTTAAAGATATTACCATTTGACATGATGAATGGTGCACAGAGGAGACAGAGACTTTTCCTATTAACCAGCTGCGGTGGAGGGAGATCACACTCTTTCCGTAATCCCCCCACCACCTCCCTGTCCTTAAAGGGGGGGAAAGAGAGAAAGAGAGTCACGTCAAGCGGTGACACAGTGTTAAAAATGATGCAGGAGGGGGGTTTCGAGTGGGGGTCTTCGCTGGTAAAGGCACCACAGATGACTAGCCTGACCCCAAGGAAAACTCCAATTAGCTAACAGTAATGGCCGGGCCCGGTGCCTTGTGTCTGCAGGCAGCCACAGCGCTGACCCTTAGGCCTCACGTTCCCTCTATCTGCTGCGATGTGATGGAGAGCTGCAGAGCAACCATGGCAATCTGTTTCCATTGTGTCAGCTGCCACATAGTAGCACCGTATTCAGAGCCTCAGCACACACACACACACACACACACACGCGCACGCACGCATGTCTGTGTACTCAGGTTACACCAATACATCCAGCTGATTCTGGACTTTAAATAACCACTGGATGTCACCAGACAGGCTTGTCTGATATGATGCAGGCTTTGTGTTCAATTAAATAAATAAGGGTCTGGATCCTTAACTCTGCAGAGGAAGGGTTTTGGTCCAATTTGATGGTTGTTCTGGTTGTTAGGCAGCAGGATAAAGTCTGGAGATCGAATGAAATTTGGCAAAAGTTGGAACATGGACATGGAAGTGATTAATTTTGGGTGTGGGAGCCAGGATTTTTTGGATGATTTCTTAACTTTGCAGCAAAAAAAATCACATTTTGAATAGAAAGCAGATGACAAATGTATTCTAGAATTGTCTGTCACCATGTGTATTTAGATCCAGATGCACATTAAACATTATCTAATAGAGTGCTGAAGGTCTGTGGTTACCACAAGCTTAAGAGATTTTCAGGTTTTGTTCTGTGACATAAAACACATAATTAAATACCCCACTGATGAATTTTGAAGCTTATAGGTGTCTTTAACGAGGCAGTTGCTAACAAGTGGCTAAATGAGGTTTTTCCTTCTTCTATTTCATTTACACCTCTAAAATCCTGTAAGTGGTGTTCAACTGTGAAAATTATCTTGATGAACAAAACAAGCATCATAAAATTTTGTTTGCCACAGAGCTTACTTTCTGCAATAATCCAAATTATAGTGGAAAAATCCCATTGGCTTTTTGTGGTGGGAGCCAGGGTGATGCTAACTTCCAAGTATGTCATGCCTGCAGTGCACCATTAGTAAAAAATATATATTGTGCAGCCCTGGTGAGTTATGAACGTACTTTGTGATTGGACGAAAGCTTGTGTTTCGTATTCAATTAACAGCGTGTCCTCATTACTTGAAGAGTGGCCTGTTTAACAAACAGCATCGCAACATTAGTGTTTTGCCATCTGGTAATATGGCCCACATACCATTTTCTTTTTTATTTATCATTTTGATGGTGAGAATAGCCATGATAAAACCCTGTTTGTTTCATTTTTCAATTTTTTTGTGCTTTCCAGCAGTTTAACCAGCCAGCCTTCACAGAAAGACCGTGTAATCCAGTCGTCTGTGCAAGCAGCTTATTACTTATTTACATTTATTGTTGGGCAGTGACCTCTACTGGCTGTAGCAATTTAATGGGAGTAAAGGAGGAGGATGGGATAGGGAGAGGTCAGGGTGATGGGCAGGTCAAACACGCCCGGATTTTCACGCCACATATCTAACATAACTTAATTTACGTAACAAATGTACTTCTTCTTTTCTTTAAAAAAAAATAAAAAAAGAAAAAGAAGAAGAGAAATGTACTTACTTTAACATGATCTTTTCCCAAAACCTAAAGAAGTATTTCTGGTACGTATAAACTAACAGTCAGAATCACCAGACAATTATTATGTGTAAGGTTACATGAGGCTGAAACTGAACTTGAGCTTAGTGGTTAAAAGTTGTGTGTCAGTTGATGTTGATAGACTGTGTTTGGGAGCTTCCACCATATGAAAAGTTTCTTTAGTGTTCATGTTGCTAAATGTACAGTATGCTTCTGCAGTGATGCCCTCCAACCATTATCGGGCACTAGGGCTCCAGAGTGCAAATGTTATACTACTTTTTGTTATTGTTTGTGATGAACCCGATCAGGACATGGTGGTTTATGTTACTAATTGTCGTTTTTGTAGTTTCTGTAGTTTTAAACATAAGTGAGGTCTTCAGACTGGCTGTATTTTGCTCAGATAAAGTAAGGCTGTCGTCCCCTGAGTTGAAAGTCATCATAGTGTCAATGTAATGACTGTTTTCTATTATGCTGTATAATTATTTCCCCACCCCTACAATA
>JAJHUR010090872.1:0-18162 GCA_027495735.1 Lutjanus campechanus
CCACACAGACACACATGCGACACACCCCCTCCTCTACACACGCGCTGTCTGTGTGGTTGACACGGACTGTTGGGGTGGGTGTTAATAAAAACAAACCAATCGTCTTGTTGTCCTCCTCGCATGCTACTGGCCTGAGTGGCCTATGATTGGCCTGAAAGAAGACTTTAAAAAAAGTCAGACATCCGCGACGCCGGCCGACCGGCAGCCTGTAGACGGAAAAAAAACACCGACATGCAGGCATAAGCCGGCAGGCCAGCAGGCCAAGCACAGACCGGCGCTTCGGGAATAGTCCCGTATCTCCCTTTGGCCAGTCCGGGCCTGGACAGAAAACAGGAGGAATCAGCTCGCCTGGTTCTGTCCACAAGTAACAAAATCCACCTGTCAGCACCTGTAAGACTCACTACTTTTAATTTGAATACAAAAACAAAAGTGTAGAGAGGACATGTTTACATTTACTTTTTCATATAGCGTTAGAAATGCATAATTTTAGATTATTATGTGCAGTTAAAGCAAAACTAAGCTAAAAACCAAACCAAACCATCAAATATGTAGCTAGCTAAAAAAAAGAGAGAGAGTAGCTAAAGCTGTAAAAGCTAGCTAGAGGTAGCCACAGTTAGCTCTGACTGAACTGTTAAATAAATAAGTAGTTTATCCCACATAAATATGGTCGACGCTAAATACAGTCATGGTGAATAAAAAGAGCTAAACTAGTCCTGCTAAAAAGCGAACTAGCATACATCAACAAAACACAGCTAAAACCAAACCAAACCAAACTATCAACTCCACTGCTAGCTTAAACGAGAGAGTCAAATCCTGCAAAAAGAGACAGCCACAGTTTGCTTTGATTCAAGACCCTAAAACTAATCTAAAAACCAAACCCAACGGTCATATGTGCAGCTAGTTAAAAAACAGAGAGGTGCCAAAGCTGTTAAAGCTAGCTAGAGATAGCCACAGTTAGACCTGACTTTAGACCCCACACTGTTGATAAATAAATTGATAAATATATCATGTTATCAATTTAAGTGAAATAGCATCTTGCTTAGTTTATCCCACATAAATTAGGCTAAAGCTAAGTTCAGTCATGGTTAATAAAAGCAGCCAAGCTAGTCATGTTGAAAAGCTAACTAGCATACGTAAACAAAACACAGTTAAAACCAAACCAAACTCCACAGCTAGCTTAAGCAAGAAAGTCAAACCCCTGTAAAAGAGATAGCCACAGTTAAACTAACTAATTTACTTTTCCATATAGCATTATTTTATGACATAGAAATGCATTATTCTGAAGACAACAGCATGTTAATGTGCAGTTACAGCAAAACTAAGTTATTAAACCAAACCAAATGGTCAAATATACACCCAGCGAAAAAATAGAGTTGCTAAAGCTGTTAAATCTTGACATAGCAACAGTTAGACCTGATTTTAGACCCTGAACTGTTAAATAAATTGATAGATATATCAAGTTATCAGTTTCAGTTTAGCTTCAGTTTTCTAAAAGCTAAATCCAGCCATGGTGAATAAAAACAGCCAAGCTAGTCCTGCTGAAAAGCTAACTAGCCTACATTTAATCAAAATTTAGACCAGAATCTGACTTGTTGACATTTATATTAGCATAAAATTATTTTATGCCTTAGAAACATATAATTACAAAGAAAATAGCATGTTAAAAGACTAAAAACCAAACTTAATGGTCAAATATACAGCTAACTAGCTAAAGCTTGCCACAGTTAGCCTCGACTGAAGACCCCAAACTGTTACATAAATCGATAACCATATCAATATTGGTGATTCAGACACGCGGAATAACAAAAAGTGGGTATTTCTATGAATGCAACACAATTCAAAAACTGAAATTCAAGAAATTATGTGTCATAAATCAGTGTATAAATATTTTGTTATCAACTCCTCTCATCTGGATTGTCACAGCTGGACAGTCAGAGGAAAGTGTTCAAAGAGATTTTAGTGAGTAAATCAACCTCAAACTGACCCCCATCCCAGTATGAAACCTTGGATAGATAAATAACTTTATATTTGCAGGCGTCTCCTCTATTCTTCCACGTGTCATTTGGATTTCCAGAATTGCTGTTGATTAATTTTCTGTTAAATGATTGGTTGTTTAATTAATTATAGATGGATAAATCTCATGAACCTGTAAATCTTTATAAACTAGAGAACTATGAATACACAGTATGATTTTTTTCTGGATTTATAAAAAGCTTTCGATACAGTAAATCATGAATTAGCAAAATTAATCTCATATGGCTTTCAAGGTTCAGTACTCAGTATCGGCTACGTGATTACCAAAGAACGAGAAAACAGTACGTATCAGTCCAGAAATGCTCCTTTTTTAAAGCCGACATCCCGTGTGGAGTCCCACAGGGGTCAATCCTCGGCCTCCTCCTTTTTCTTTTTTATATAAATGATTTATCCTTTTTTATTCAAAACCATATTAAACTTTGAAATTTTGATTTAATCAACTAATGCACAGATGGGTACAAATTGGTTCAAGGCAAGTCTCTAGTGCCTGTTTGTTCTAGTTGATGAAAAGCAAGCAACATATCGAACACATCTAAAAAATAAATTGTAAAAAACACTGAAATCATCCGTAAAGTGGTTAACATGATTAACACTAAGACTTTTTTAAAATATAGATTTCTTTTGTTGTTGTTTTTTTCTGTTTTTTTTTTGTCTGTATCATTTTTTCCTTCTATTACTACTTTACTTGTTTATCTTTCTTTTTTCTTTTCATACGACCTGAGACTTATGCTGTAAAAAAGGGACTTAAGGTTCTGAATTTAAATATTTAGACTAAAAATTGGAATCAGTCATTTTGATTGAATGAAATCTGACTTGAAGAAATTTTGATGAAAGACATTTAATTTACAATGATATAAAAAAGAGAACTGCCTCACACATACAGTAAAAAAAGTGACGAATACACAATAAATAAATGATGAATAAAGGATAAATAAATGATAATACTAATTTTCTCAATAGATAACTATTCTCTCTGTCTTTTTCTCAGTGAGCAGTAAATTCTGGGCTCCAGTTTTCTATTTACAGACTTCTTCTCATCCTCTTCATGTCCAATCTCCTCCCGATCCCTCTCTCCATCCCTCCTCCACCTCCTCCTCATCCCTGAGTTTTCATTTTTCTCTCAGTCTCTCTTTATCCCTCCATCTTTTCCTGTCAATAACTGTGTCTCGGGGCTCAGTGACTCATCTGTACTCCTCTCTCTGTTTGGTTGGCTGTTTCTCTGTCTCACTAACTAAATATAAGTCCATAATCCTCACTTCTGTCTGTCTCTCTTTGTCTTTCTGTGGACGTCTCCCTCTCTCCTTCAACAAACTATAAACCCACAATCCGTCCGTCTGTCGCCTGTCCCTCTTTATGTGTCTTTCTGCCTCCCTTCCACATGCGCGCAGGTCTTTTTCAGATGCAGATTAAAATGACTTTGCTTTTGTTTCATTTCAGTCAAAGGGTTTACGAAGCCACTGGCAATGTTACGCTGCAAATTATATTCAAAGGCCTCCCTGTAAAAATAGATATGAGGAAACAGCAGCGCCTCAGCTGGGATTTCACTGCTTTCTCTTAATGTGCATTCACAAGATTTATTTAGAGTAAGAGAAGAGTGAGGTTTTTAAACCTTAACAACAAGTTATTTTGTTATCTTTTCACATTTAGACTCCCTTTGAGAGTGAAAACAAGGAACATGGCGACAGTTTGGAGGTCTTGGTTCAACTTGGACCCAACGATGGAACCCATTGGCTTCCTTTTAATTTAATTTGAAATAAAACTTTCTCCTCCCAGGGACCCTGGAGTCTACAATAATGACGTTACACTAAATGGTGCACAATATTCAGTCCCTTCAGGATTTCATGTGTCTATTTTGGGGGTTGTTCCCGCCTAAAATGCCTGATTTCACAGCAGCTTATATATATGTATATATATATATATATATATATATACATAAAAATTGCTGTCCATGTTGCAATGCTTTAGGCATTTTTTGCAAAGTCCGGTTTAGTTTTTTAGTCCACAAAACATTGCTGGAGTTTTACAGGAAAAGTGTTGGAGAATCTCCCAAACAATGGAAGTAAATGGTGACCAGTTTTCAAACTTAAAAAACAACAGAATGAAAATATAAAATTCCTCCAAACTGCTCGTCTGGTGTAATCCAAGTCTCCTAAAATCTTTTTATTCTGTTGGGTTTTTTTTTTACATTTAAAAACTGGTCACCATTCACTTCCATTGTTTAAGAGATTCTGCAACACTGTTTTCCTGTGAAACTCCAGCAGTGTTTTGTGGACTAAGAAACTAAACCCAGCCTTCATTCAGCATAAAGGTGAGTAGATAATGTCTGAATTTTCATTTTTGGGTGAACTATCCCTTTAATGGTTTTCCTGTGAACAATGAAAGATGATTTCTGACATTTCAGTTGAACTTTAATTAAAAAATAAGTTGGTTTAGCTGATGTGACCTGACTTTTGAAATGTTGATTTTTGCCAAAGTAATAAACTATCACAGTTTTTGTTAATAAAATATTAAAATATTTTCACATGGTTCTGCAGCACAGTGATGAATCTGACGCCAACGTTCAGTGCTTATGTTTATGCTGCCTGGAGAAAAGAAAGGTTATAACACTGGAATTAGACGCTGCAGACTGAGGTTCATGTCCGGACTTATTCATAGGCAAAAAACAATGGGCCAACATGGCGGCACGCACCGGACTCTCCACCGAGATGCAGCACAAGCTGCTAAAATTTCCCTCTGTTTCAAGCCATGAATATTTTCATCACCTCTCAACTGAAGAAAAACAAAGATATGAAAACAAACTACAAGTTTTGGTCACTTGTGATCCACATACAGCACCCACCGCCATATTTGAATCAGTAAAGTTGCTGCCAGAGCTCCACTTTGGCCATGTTTACATCCGTCTTGTGGAGAATCCCTCACTTCACACTGCCGTCTGGATGAAAGTGTACAAAAGTACAGACACTCATATGTATTTTTGATCTGGATGGTCAATAATGCTGCTGTTAAGAGATTCTTCATCGTCAAAGCAAAGGTGGGCTCTAATTTACTAACTTCAGCTGCCATTGTCTCTGTCTCTGTGGGGACAGAGGCATGTTTAATGTCTCAAATCCACAATCTCCTCCCTTTTGGATTTTCTCTGTTGGACAAGATTCTGTAGAAACACAACCCAGGCTCGTCTCCTCTTCGGTTAGTGCATCCAATCACACAACAACTACCCAAAACAACAGAGAAGCTGGCAGACAGAGGAAGCCGGGATTGTTTTATCCTCTGAAGGGGGCGTTTCCATACGGACGTGACGTCACATGAAAACTATTAACACCAACAGTTGAAGTCCAGATGAAACAGCAATTCAAGATTATCAGCCGGGCAGGAGGGACCTAATGGATTTAATCTGAATGCTGAACACGTGGTGAGTTTGTGTCTTGAATTTTATCTCTGTGCAGCTAAAAGTTGACTGATTATTGGGTGGATGTCATCATAGGAACACACAGGAAGAAAACATGATGGATTTTGATGTAAGACTACAAAGAAATGGATTTTCTTGTGTGTTTTTGGCACTTATTGTTAAACAGGTGCACAGTTTAATTAAAGACGTGATCTCAAAGGTTTAATCTCGACTTTCATGTTTTTGTTGTTTGTGGGAAAAGAAGGCACGACACATGTTCCTCTTTTTGTTGTCAAAATTTCCTGCAAACCTTGAGACAAAGTGTCTGAACATTCTGGTTTTGCTCAGAAATCTTCAGTGTGAATTCATAAATGTGAATGACAGCGTCCTCCAGTTCTTTCCCTGGATACACGAGGGTAAAAATAAAAGCACCTGAATGCGTGCCACTGCCTGGTGTGACCAGCAGGTGTCACTGTGGCTCCATGTGGCGCCGCTGCCTGCCGGCCTCAGTGGAGGCTCTGTGGCAGTCGCTAACAGTTTAGTCACTGTGCCATCCTGCTGCTCGGTGCCAGACTCGGATAATAAAAGCACGCTGAATGAGGCCCTGATGCCTCGTGGCTTTACTGAGCGCGCAGTGATGCTATCTGCTGCGTGTGCCTGTGTCTCTCTACCCTCTGTCTGCCGTTCTCTGGTAATCGCTGAGGTGGGATGGTGGGATTGTGTTGGAGGGAGCCGGCGCGTGTTGAATTAATGTGTGTATTTCTCTGCGTGTGTGTGCGATGTTGTCCGGTGAAAACTTTTAAATCTGAACTTTGTTGGAGAATCGGGCTGACAGCTCATTTCAGACATTATAAACATGCCTCTTCTTCATACATAGACTGAACTCTGTTTACCACATGGCTCCAGTTTATTTCTCACTGCCTGTACCATCATTGTGTTCTGTATAATAAGGCTGCAGGGCCTCATGCACACTAATACTGAGCTATTCTTGGGATCTTACCTCCATATTTATGCAATCGTATGACAGTAAACAAGGCTGAGAACTACTGAGCAGAGGGACGGACTACGAAGCAAGACGAATGTGTTAGTGAGGTGTTGAGTTTAAAGTCAGGGTTTATAAATGTCACAGAGGTGACTCTGTTTTAACCTGGATGGATGCACACAGACATTCTGCACATCCAGTGTTGTGTGTGAACATGTTTTTGGTGAACAGTGATTTGCAACTAATGAACCACAGCGTTAACGAGTTAACTCCACTCATGCACTCTGTTTTTTTTACGGCACCAACACGCGGCCTGGCTAACTAATAACTGGTGCAACCGGCAATTCATGCACATATGCATTAGATTTGATGCCCCCCTAAAGTTAAAGATGGGGGTGCAACAACCCTTGAGTCTTGAGGCAAAGCAGGAAAAAGAAGTTGTAAAACTGCCACAGACTAATACATGTCATTGATGTTTGAAAGAACCACGAAAAGTCACAGCAGCAGTTCTTCATATTTCATTTACATGATGAGGCTTAGTGTGTGTTACCGCACCGAGCACTTTAATTAATTGGTTCAAACGCCATGAAGTCAAACACTTCTAACTGTTAATGCAGTTTGCACAGTAACTTGTGGCTCTACCATCTAAATTAGATAAACACAACAATATGTCTGTCATCAGCTCTGTGAGGAAATACTTCAAAATATTAGACAATGATGATTCAAAGTGTGCGCTGCGCTCCAACGAGGGATGAAACGAGCTGGACTGGAGGTTTGCTGTGACATTTGGAATCTGAGATAAAATTTCAAGCGAAGTCAAAACCTTCAAAGAAACGCTGGAATTCAAACATTATCCAAAATCCTTCCGGGTGAAATACTGGCAGAGACGACAGCATGACAGATTTACCTCCAGCAGCTGGCTGTGGTGATGATGCGCCCCTCACTGCAAAAGTTCCTGAAGAATCTGTTCAAGTGAGTGAGAGCTTTTTTTTTTTTAGAGTTTTGCTTTATAATTTTGAGTCATCATTACATTCATCAGGCCAGCTGTTTCTAACATAGTGGTGTGCACGGTGCAGCCTTCTGCTGGAGTCGCACCAGTCGTCTCTGAACGCGAACACAATCTAGAATCTGTCTCGGCTCAACAGAACGACTCTGAAAGCACCAAATAACTTGTTTGAATGAATTTTGTTTGTTTATAACATGAAGAATTGTAAAATATCACTTCCATGAGGCTGTTCAGTCAGACAGGAACAGATCACAGACTGTGGTGAAGGTCCAGCTCCATGCAGCCACCAGATAATAGACTAATGGTCAGGTTTTGAACCCAAAGTTCTCCTTGTTAAATATTTGCCTGGATAGGCTATAAGTGTTTTGACATATAGCCGAAATTATACTTTAATAACAAGTGCATTTCCCCGGATAATGAGTTTCTATTCCCAGGATCGAAAATGTCTAATTTTCTGGAAAATTATCAACCCCTCCTCACCACATCTCACCATCTAACATTTCAGAGGCCGACATTTCTGTCCCCCAAATGTTCAACTCATGTACGCAGCTGCTGGTCCTGCCGAAGCTGTTTTCATGTTAATACTCGAAAGAGTTTTAGGAACAAATCACTAAAGATTCCATCAGAAAAAATAAGTGCCTGCAGAGTTTGAAAAAAAAAAAAGATCTGCATCACCTCTGGATAACTTCAAGTCTGGCAAGATGGATTCTCGCGCAATCTGATGATCGTGTAAGAATCCAGCTGCCTCGTAAAGTAAGGACGTGTGGGATTTCAGAATAATTTTTTACTTAAGAACAATGAGGTGAATGAGGCCCAGTGTTCCCAAAGGGGAGTGTGTGGTGGGAGAGGGGAGTGATGGAGTTTCAGGGAGTGGTGAGTCAGGCTGACCAACAAACACCAGCTCAGTTCATATGGATCGGAGAGAAAGCAGCCTTGTTGAGATTGCCTCTGTGTGTTTGTGTGCTTTATAGTGTGTGTGTGGTAGATATTAAAACCACAACAAATGGCCTGAGGGCCGGCGGGGGCTGCTGAGATTGCTTCTATTAGAAAAAAAAAAAGTGTGTGTGCGTGTATGCATGACAAACGGTGTGTTCTTAGATGGGAGGTGTGTTATTACAGGAAGGAAAGGAGGGACAATATGATGAGGAGATAAAAACAGGTTGTAATAGTGGGGATGTGGATGATGGATGGACGAGTGGAGGAATAAATTACATAAAACAAAAAGGGGAAGAGGGACGAAACAACAGGGGGAGGAGGTGGAGGGAAAGAAAGGAGGGAGGAAGAGGAAGGTGAAGAGATGATGGAGGGCAGATAACAGAAGACAAGTGAAGAGTGAAATAAGAACGAGGAGGAGAAAAATAAAGTCAGAGAGAACCAGCGGAGGAAGAAGAAGCTTCAGTAAAAGTAGAAACATCACAGTACAAAAATACTGTGACAAGTCAGAGGAGAGACTTCACGTCAAACAGCTGCCCAGATGTTGACCTCAGGTTGGTGTCAGGTAGCTGCTCTCCACAGGTACATGATTACATTTGTTTGAGTTATTGTTGCTCTGACTGTTCTTACACAGTCTGCCCTGTGCTCTGATTGGCTACTGCTACTGTGCTCTGATTGGCTGTGAGCGTGAGTGTAGAATGTGGTTTTATTTATGGTTTTGCTCCTGCAACTGCAACTTCACTGCAAAAAAACACCTTAAAACATCAAAATGTGCATTGCATTTTTTTAAAAATTATAGAAAAATGATAGAAAAGCTACCATGAAATCCAGCATTTTAGGCTGCAACAATCCCCCAAAAAGAGGACAGAGTAGAGCAGCTCCTTTATGTGTTTGGTTGAGAAAAGGTGAGCAGTGAAGTTGTCAGTCTGGCAGTAAATGTACAGTGTAGGTGACAGTTCGTCAGTGAATAAAGGCTGCAAAGTAAAACTCCTGTCGTGTGTGTGTGTGTTGTGTCCCATCTGTTGGAATAGTGTTGCTATGACGATGAGCTCCGCCTTCATTGAAGGAGAACCGTCTGCAGTGGAAAACCAAAAGAGCCGTGTCGAGTTGAAGTGTACTATGTAGCCGGGGTTTAAATCAGAAGTGTCATCACAACGATATCACATCAAGTCTTTGGTTAACGGTACAATATTTGCTGCTTTCACAAAGTTTGCAATGATACGATTTTGATTTGATTTAATTCAGGAGCCCGTGATCAATATGAGATGATATCATATGCTCATGTATGGTGCTCAATTACAGAAGAAGCTGCGACTTCACTAACAAGAAGAACATTTAACAAAAATATAAAATTCAGCTCAATAATAACTGTCAAGGTCACCATAATTAGCTTGAGCCCAGGGTGTTTTACTTTGCCTAAATTAGCCCCGCAGCTGCCGGATTTTTCCTTTACTCACAGCTCAACAAATTACATGTTTTATTTATTCTTTTCCTCAGAAAAAAAACAGAAGAAAATTCCATCCTGCATGCACGTTTCTTCAGCCTAACACATGGTGACACAGATGTGCCATGGGAATTTCAAAATAAAGGTGTAAAGGTCGATGTTTTCACTTTGCATCAATGATATCGGATTGTTGATCGTATATGAGGGCTGCACGATTTGACTGAAATTGCGATATGCACTACGATTAGTTTTGCACAACAATTTTCATTTTCACTGAAAAAAAAAGCTCTGTCTGTTCTTTTATCTGGAGAATGAGATTTTTCGTCCAGGACATCTGCAGCTCAACAGTACCTCCAATTTTCTCACATTTTACCTTTTTCAGTAAATTACAATTTGGTTCTGGTTCTGCGATTTTGGATATTGCATTTGGCCACATTGCAAGTTTCCTGCGATTGAGATGAATTGTATCATATATTGACATATCAATCCAGATTGTTGGACCGTTACACTCTTATCATGTAGTAGAACTACAGCTGATGCAAACCTGATCCTCTGCAGACTAGAGATACAGTCACACTCTGCATTACACCTGCATTAACATCCTATTTTCCTGATTGAGGTCAAACAGAGTTAAATACATGTGGACGTGTTGGACGACATCCAAGCGTGAAATCCAAAAGAACAGTGTTTAAAAGGCGCTGACACACAGAGAACATGTGAAGCAGGTCACTGCAGAACCTGACGACACAGAAAAGATGTAAAACGTTAGAAAGTCTGTATGTGTCGGGTCACACAGGACACGAGAACCACAGGCTGAAAAAATAAAGACTGGTTCCTCCTGTTTGGTTAAAGAGTGAAAGAAGCTGCTCACCCCGACAGCGTCAGTGTCACGCTCCATCCATTCACCGACACAGAACCAATATTTCAATTCACACTGAGATAAAAAGAAAAGAAACAGCTCATAAATTGTGTGAAGAGGAGAAAATCCTCCAGAGCTTTGATAGATACCTCGCGATCGGGTATACATCTCAATTTGAGAGTGAAATTGGTAGCAGAAATATCACAAAGGGGGGGAACAGCTACGGCGGAGGAGAACAGACAAACAGAACGACCTTGAACTCAGAAATGAACGGAGGGGAGAAGAGGAGGAAGAGAAGGGAGGCATCAAAACAAAACAACTCATTAAAATCAGACAAATCACTACAGGGACGGAGGGAAACCAAACTTGTTTGTATCGGGAGGAAGAGGCAACAAGAAGTAATAGAGGGAGTGTGTTTGCCCAAGGAAGGGGGAGAAATCTACACAGGGAGAAAGTAATAAAGGGTAATATGGTGAGAAAACCTCCGTGTTAGTTTTCATTGACAAATAAACTCCGAGCAGAGACACAGTGACAGTTTCTCCTGCAACTGTAAAGAAGAAATCACATCAAACAATCACATCTGCAGGGTTTTACAGTGTGAACTGAGCTTTCAGATAATAACCTCATCAACATTTATATTGTGAAGAGATTATCTGACAGGCTGCACTCGTGACTCCTCCTCACCATAACTTATTCAACCACACAGATCTGGATTCTGCTTTAAGCTGAGCTCTGAATTCACTGCCAGGAACCAGCTTGGAGAAAAGTTCATCTGGGGCTTCGTTTGACTTAAAGGGGCAGTTCACCCAAAAATGAAAATTCAGTCATCATCGCCTCACCCTCATGCCGACTGAAGGTTTACTTTGTTTATCCTGCACATCTGGTGTAATCCAAGTCTCCTAAAGCCCCAACATGCTGTTTGTACACCGTCACACCACACACACAGTTAAGACAGTGTGCACGTGAACATGGCTCCAAGTGAAGGATCTACAGTGAAGATTCAGGATAAAAACATGGTGGAAATAACTTTTTTTTAGACAACTTGGGAAGTTGGGGCTTTAGGAGACTTGGATTGCAGCAGACGAGCAGGATGGAGGAGTTTTAAGTTTTTATTCTGTTGATTTTTTATGTCTATAAACTGGTCACCATTCACTTCCATTGTTTAGGAGATGCTGCAACCCTGTTTTCCTGTGAACTATGAAAGATGATTTCCAACATTTCAGTTGGACTTTAATTAAAAATAAGTTGATTTAGCTGATGTGACTAAACAGTCGGCTTGTTTAAAACCTGTTTGATCGTCTGTCTGCTGATGTTTCTTGACCTGAGCAACAGCAGAGATGGTGTCAAATCTGGGGTTCCCTTTGAGACACAACCAGCAGGCACTGAGGGTGACGGACACGACCTACCACCGCAGTGATGGGGGCGCTGCAAGATGGCTGAACACACTAAATGGTCGCCGGAGTCGTCTGTAAAATTGCCACATATCCAGTTATCTGCCTGCATGTGTTCTGACTCGAAAACAAGAAAACTTTAAAGTCATTTTTCTCAGCTCTGCACTCTCCTGCCCTTTTTCCTTTGTTGGGCAGTGGAGCCCGGCAAGTCTGACTGGTGATGTTACCAGCTACATGTGTGTACTGGACAGGAAAATACCGCACTGTGTGTGTCTGTGTGTGTGTGTGTGTGTGTGTGTGTGTGTAGGCTCTTTGCACAGTGTGATATGTGAGTGTTTCTTCCACTCAACCTGAGGCAGCAGCAGCACTGTGTACCTGCAGCACCCAGGTGTGTGTGCCCTCTGTATGTGTGTGTGTGTGTGTGTGTGTGAAGGCCTTATCCAGGTGAGTGACTGTTCATTAAAGTGTATTTTTAATGTTCAGCTGGTGCTCAGTCATGTGGGCTGAATGAACTTTGTCCGCATGGTAGCTCGCTGCCTGTTCTCTCTGTCACTTCCTCTCCCAGCGCCTGTCTGTTTCACATTTCAATTTCAAACAAACTTCAAATGAAACTCTCTCCTGTCTCTCCTCCCCCGTCTCCCTGCCTGCACTGCAGTGTACTGAATCTAACTGAAATTCATTCAGCAGCAAGAAACCAGGAGCCAGTTCCAGGTCTGTGAGCACGCCAAAGAGGTCCGGACCCCGACACCGAACCACGCAGGCGTCGGGCCGATATGACTTGAAGAAAACATGAAAACACTGGGCTGAACTACAAAACAGGATTTGAGATTAGTGAGGTTTAACTTTGGGTTTTCGTGGTTATGACAGTGGTTCACATCTTACCGGGGTACTTCGTCATGGTAACTTATGCTGAATTCCAATGTTTGAGATATTCCTGCATAGACAAACCTCTGTCCTCAGCGCTCAGTGCTGGAGGAAGGTTTCACACATTATCATTCTGCTGTCGAGGACAAAAAAACAAAAAAACAAATACCCCGGCTTGTTTGTATTGTTTTGAATCACAAATGTCTCGGGCAGCTGAGCCCTGGATGCAGCGACGGTGCTGCTGCAAAACAGTGTCAGAGGGAACATATTTTGGTGGAACATTTGCATGCCAGGAGATGAGCCCTGACATTAAAATGACTAAATCACTGCAAAATATAAGGAAACAGCTGCTAACATGTTTATTTTCATGCTGTTAGCATCCCAGGTGCTAATCTGCCGTTTTCATCTGGTAGGTTGCAGCTCAGGTTGTTGTTTCCTGCGGTCAGTATTTCAACACTTTCAATCTAGATCAAAATTATCTGATAGGATTAAATGTCAAATTTGTGTGATGTGATCCTGATCCTACAAAACCGGGATATGGATTTGGTAATCCAATCCTACCCAGAATCCAGATCAGATGTTTTGTCCACGGTGGAAATCAGGATAGTTTTGATGATAAAAAACAGGATTATCCTGATCAGACTGGGAGGGACGATTCAGCCTGGATTCAAGGTGGATGTAGAGACATGTAGGGCTCATGGGATGTATTTTATCACACGTTCATTCATTTCTTGCATATTAAAGTAACACAGCTCATGCTGAAACAATAACATCAAAGAAACTCCAAGCTGTTGTCGTGTAAAATCAAGAAATTTAACGTTTCTTCCTCCAATAGTGCAACATAATTCTCACCTGCATCAGGCTTAAAGGATTCGAGGTTCCTCACTGTGATGGATGTAAGAGACGCTCTAGTGAACCTCTGTTTTACTGAGGGTCAGTAAAAGCAGCATGCCGTTTGCTTTTTATCCAATGAGACATTTAATGATAATAATTAAGTGCGATTAAGTGTGCGTGCAGCCTGTTACGATTGCTCCTGCTTGTTTTCTCTATTTTTCTTACTTTTATTTTAACAATCTCCCACCGGGGATCAATAAAGTATTTACGTATTTATGTTTCTTTAACAATAGATGATGAGACTGATGCAACGACTGCAAATCCAGATTCTGTAATCCTGATCTTGTGATATCAGGATCAGAACGATTTCATCTGAAAATTCTTTGAAAAGCCTACAAAGGTCAGTTTCATCCAGGACAGCAAAAACAATCTGGATAATTCTGATCTTAAAGGTTTTATATATAATACTGGTCCTCTGGGGACTTGATCAGCTTTCATAGAAGCACTGCCCACTGACCATCAGTTCTCTTGGAAAGAACCTTCACCATTCATAGAAGATCCCAGGGAGCTCAGTGGGCGGATCATGAGGGGGTTTCTTAGGAGGGAAAAGTGTTCAGAGACCAGCAAAGCCATTTAAATGTGCTTTTGTATTCCAGTATCATCCGACAACAGAGACTGACTGAGGCTTTAAAGCCTTGTACTTGTTGTACTCTTCTTCTATGAAAGTAAGTCTACTTAACATTTTTATTTGCTCCCAAGTCTGTTTGACACCACTGGGGATGAATCTGAAAGACATAAGAGTACACTGAGGAGCAATATGTTGCAATTGCGAGTACAAAAATGAGTATAGGAGCCCAGAAAATGAGCTGGAGCCACAGACTGTATGTTAAGGAGGTTGAAATCCTGTTTAATATAGAATCTATGGTTGAAGCCAGTTGTTTCCCCCCTTCACCTCCTCTCCAGACTCAGGCAGGCTGCAGGAAACCTGCAGGAGTGCAGAACGTGTGCAAAATTATCCACGACTATAAGTTGATTGGCTGTTTGTTCTGTCAGCTGTCTGTCAGAGTAAAGTTCAGCCCACTGCCTGTCTCGCTGCTGCCAAACTCCATTTACATTTTGCTCAATTTAACTGTTATAAGTTTCTACTCCTTCTAAAAGATTTTTAAATAATTTCTAACACATCATAAACAGACAGTAACTCATTGAGCAAACATTCGGCTTCAATTTGAACTCTAATTAATGTGAAACGGGAAATTTAAAAGAGTTTCATGACCTGGAAAACAAATTTCAAAGGAGGACACAGCAGCTGCAGTGTTGCTGTCAGAGAAGCAAGTATTTCAACTTCGACACATCGTGGCCATTTTATGATTTATTACAGTAAATATATTACAGATTTCTCCTTTAATGTAATTGAATACACAGATGTATAATCAGATTTATTATAAGACTATAGATTTGCACATTCACACAGTCAGCGATTTTTGCCAGCTGTCCTTCTTGTATTTGGCAGCTGTGTTTCTTTTAGTCTGAGTTGTGTGTTTAACTTCTGATATTAAAGTTTGCTCTGTTTGCTGTCTGTAGATGTGAACCCTGGGTATTTAAAGTTGCTTCCAGGCCCCTGGAGTGAGCAGCTAAATGTCGATCCAAGAGTTTGATAAAATGTTTGCTACCTCAAATCTAAACTTGTTGGGTAAAGTGATAGTAGCAAGAACTAGTTTGATCTAATTTAGCTACTTTATCTTTTCAAATCTACTTTTTTCTCCAAGAATGAATTTGCAAAAGAAGACAATAGCAACGCTACAGTATATTTAAAAAGTGAATGTTTCTTGCCCCCTGCCTCAGAGTGAAATTGTTCCCAGGATGCTTGTGCTCCCTGTCTCCCCGCCTCCCTCCCTCCTCCCTGTTGTACTTGCCTGACAGGAGCTACTCACCAATGACAGGAGCCGCTCCTCGGCGTAAAGTGGAGTTTGGCTCCAGGCACCAGCAACAAATCAAAAAAAGGGGGAGGGAAGTGGAGTATTGGTTTGGGCTTCGAGATTGGTGGGTTGTGGGTTTGATTGACAGTTTTCTTGTGTGTTATTGGGAGATGGCGTCATCGTCATGGGTGGGATTTAAGTCCACTACAGTCGTCCCTCGAAGAGATGCTCCTCCCATCCCCTCTGTCGACGATGACGGTTGGGAGTTTTTATTCGCGCCTCCACCTGGAGAGGAGACAAAAACAAGATGGAGTCAGATTATTCGGAGCTGATGACAAAGACTTGAACATGTTGTCTTTCTGTTCCTCGTCCGTGTTTACCCTGCCCTGCAGAGGAGGAGGACGGAGGCAGAGCGAGGACGTTGGCTCCGCCTCCTCCTCCCCCGTTGGTCTGGGAGCAGACGTTGGCGTGGCGCGCGGCGGCCTTCTGCTTGTAGTGGTTACTGTGCAGCTTGTACTTCATCAGGAGGATGAAGATGAAGACGAGGACAGAGGCCACGATGATCCCCCCGATGATGATGATCATGGTTCCTCCCAGGAACTGCAGAAAGAGAAGAAAAACAAGCAGACAGTCAAGTCGAGGAATTCTGGGACCTGTGAAATAAACAGTTCAGCTGTTTGACTCGCTCACCTGGTCTCGTATAGAGTGACAGCGTCCGTACTCCGTCTCCGTGCTGAAGGACACGCAGCCCACCAGCTTGGTGCCCGTCAGGGCGGTGATGCCGTCATCGTAGACGGCCAAAACGCACAGCTCGTAGTCTCGCGACGACGCCAGGTCGCTCAGCAGGAAGTACTTGTGGTTGGCCGGGATCATCCTGAATGAGAGGAAGACAGGGACAGAAAAGACATGTTCTTTTATTCAGTCCTGAACTCTTCCACTGGGTTCAGGTTGTGCAGACAGGAACAATAATTCTTTTCATCCAGAGTGTCTTGTTTCAGCAGTGGATCCTTGAAAACACCAACCGGAGCACAGACAGTGAGTCAGTCAGTCACAAAGAGCATGACATGAATTCAGACCGTGTCACTGATGAAAGCAAACACACACTCAGCTGCTTTTCTTCAGTCCAATCATTTCATTTTTATTCTCTGTGTTTTTATTGAGGTTCATGCTGCAGATTGATGAAGTCCAGCAGAAACAATCATCTCATGGTTTTGTTATTTTCTGTAGAAAAAGTCCCAAAAGTCCCCTGACACATTAATTACAATGACAGAGCTCAAACAATGTGAGCCGGAAAAAACTACAGAGCTGCTTGTTCTTCTCCTTCTCCTTCTTCTGTGTTTATTGGCAGATAAAGGTGCATACCGCCACCTGTATCAGAGTGTGTAGACACGCTCATGTTTAAGAAGCAGTATGTAGACATCGTACATGCAACAATGAGTACAGTCTGAATAATGAGTTGGAGCCACAGACTGTATGTTAAATATGTTGTAACCTTGTTTAATATTTGATCTGTGGTTGAAGTGAGTTGTGCAGAGACAGGCAGGCTGCAGGAAAGCAGGATGAGTGCAACCTTGGAAACTGAGATCGAGCTCTGTGGTTTTTTTAAATCAAGGACATCAATGGAAGCGGTGCTTTATGTTCATGTGACACTTGGTATTGTTGCTGTTGTGTGACGGCTCTGAAGTTGTGGAAATGATTAACAATGAATGGTAGAACCCAGAGGTGCCCAAACTTTCCCCCTTGTAGGTAAAAAACTGAAACTTAATGTTGGGCCACAGACCAAAAGCACACTCCTATAATAATGTGTTTTATTGTTAAGATGCTGAATAGACCTGGGATCCAAAGTTCCCTTAGGTGACTGACTTCCTGCACAAAGGGTGACTCTGCCTGCCACGCTCAGATTATAAAAAATAATTAATAATTACGCATGATTGACCTTTTGTCTTTATTGGACAGACAAAGACAGACAGGGGAGGTGGGTGAACCCGAGCCGCTGCTATAAGGACTACAGCCTGAGTACGTGGGATGCAGAGGACCCCTTAAAGAGCATTTTTACTTCACAATAATAGAACAACATATTTTTTTTAAGCTAGAAACTTCCAGTGGGTCAATTTGAAGATTATGGCGAACCAGCTTTGGCCTGTATGCCTCATGGTTTGACTTGTGAGTGAAATATGAGTAGGGATAATGCACAGCTTGTCATTTTTGTATCATGTTGTGCAATAGTACCTTACAGTCTGCTACACATGGACCAATCGTAGCTAGCTAGCTGGCTAACATATGCATCAGGGTTGGTGTTGTTTTTCTCAACAGTCCCTCAGAATGTCCTCCAGTGTCCTCCTGGGTTTTTATTACTGTTTTTTATTCTACTTCAGTTCATCTTTGATTGCTCTCATCTGCTATTCAGTGCAGCTGGATGTGGTTTTGTTATATGTTGTTGTCACTGCTGTTTCATTTTTATCACCACAAACTCAAGTGTTGATTTTATCTTTGCTTCCTGTTTCTTTTTTTTTT
>JAJHUR010090874.1:1251-15337 GCA_027495735.1 Lutjanus campechanus
CGGGACTGAGACAGGAAAGGAAAAAAGCCAAAGAGAGGATGAATCATGATAACAACAGGTCAAGTTTTTTAAAGCTTATTTTAGGGGCTTTTTAGGATTTTTAGTTTGACAGGACAGCTGTGGATAGACAGGAAATAGGGGAGAGAGCGGGAGTTGCTAGGTTAGCTTGGCGTAAAGACTGGAAGCTGGGGGGGAAACAGCTAGCCTGGTTCAGTCCAAAGTTCAAAATTATTGCATCTTGTCTGTGAAAGAAAAGCAAAAACAACAAAGCCCTTCTAGCTGTTTCCCCCCTGCTCAGCTAAAATATTTGTGGCCTACTAGCTCTAGCTCCATGTGGTGCGTAGATATGACACAGTTATCGAACTTACTTGAGTTATATCTAACTCTTGGCAAGAAAGGAAATAGGCATATTTCACAAATGGCTATTATTTTATAACATTTTATCAGGTTATCCACATTTTTGATTCACTAAGAATGATGCTTCCAGGAAGTTGTCCCAGTACCAAGAATTAAAGCCATTTTCCTCCCCAATGGACATCTATTTCCACACTCATTCATGGTGTGGAAGCATCTGTCATTTGAGCTGAAGAATTGTTGCACTGCAGGAGGGCTGTACTTACCTGTGCTGGGGCAGGTGTGCACAGTGTGGTAGGGATTCCGCTAGCACAGGTATGACGATGGAAAACCCGATAATTACTGTCATCTTTATCCTGGCTAAGTATAGCTGTGGCTCACCGCTTCTACATCTGATTATTGCTCCATTGCCGGAGCACAGAGGCTTGTCCAGGGAAACAGGAATGGCTTTCAGGAGCTGCGCTTTCACCATCGAGCTTCTGCGATACGGCGGTTTATAAGCCTTTAACTGGTGTAATTTTAGCTTTAATGAGCACTTGAGGAGAGAGGTATGCTGAAAATTGGTACTCTGTGCCAATAAAACATTAAAACGAAGCTCCTGGCAGCCGTTATCTTGAAAAGTCTCCGTCATTGCTCCACTTGTAGGCTTTTCAAGTGTAATTCCTTCACTGTGGTGGCTGCAAATGTGCCGAATTGTATTGTGGGCGCCAGAGCTCGCTGTCCTGAAACTGAGCATTTACACCCCCAAACGTGTCTGTCGTTTAGCACCCACAGAACATGACATTAAGTTAAAAAACTGAAAGATGATTTCATTCTGTCAGGAAACTGTGGGAGGCAAAGGGGCGAACAAACATCTAAAATGGAAAATTAAGCCCGAGTTCATAAATCTTGTGTGTTGAGAGGCATTAAAGGTAAAAGTCTGGCTGTAAAATGTGCAGCAAGGCCTAATGAAAAACAGTGCTGGTAACTAATCTGTTCTTGTTTAACTGTCGCTGTCCTGTATTGAATGTAAGTCATTAGTTCAGTTGTTTTTGTTGTTGTTTGTGTGTTTGGAATGTCTGTTCTTCTTCTGCTGAACTGACAAGTCACATTAAAAGAGAATGAAGAACCATTTAATTGATAGTTAATTGATTTGAAAGACACTGTGAAAGTAAAGGTGTATCTTACCGAGGTACCTGCTTAAAGGTGCAGTGCCTAAGATAGAATTTTCATTTAAAACGCTCAAAAGATGAACTAAGATTATCGATAGAACGTTAAGAATTACCAGTCGCGTTAAAGATGTCATGTATTGTGTCACAGAGGTATCTACTGAAGATAGCATGCTAACAGGCTAGCCTTGGCCTGTTTCATAAAAGACAAAGTCAAGCCCCTGGTGGACCAGAATAGAAACTAAGTTGGGAAAAATATGAACTGTGGTCAACAGTGAGAGAGAAATTATTTTTTGATCCCATTTGAAACGTATTCAGAAAGACTACACACCCAGAAGTCACGTAAGTGATGTCACGACTTTCTTCCTGCAAAAGCTAACATTAGCTGCTGAGGCTACAACGCCTGTGTGTTTTTGTACCAGGATGTGATCACACAACTTGTCTTACTTATTCTTTCTTTTGTTACAAGGGGCAGCAAGGTTGCAAGCAAGGCTAATAGCAAGGCTAATAAATAAATAAATAAAAGTAACTCACAAAATGTCAAGAAACCACCTTCTGAATTCAGCTTTGTCTCTTTTATTAAACTAAGACAAACTTGTTAATAAAACACATCTTAAACTTGACAGAAACAAAATAAACTCACCAATAACGCCTTGTTTGGCTCTCTACTGTTCAAAAATAACCAACTGTTGTTTGGTTGAAAATAAATGCTTGATCCACAGCATCAGATTTGAAAATAAAAATGAAGATGCCCGACCTGCCTCTTGCTGCTCTCCACTTCCCATGTCTCCTGTCCCTGACTGCCATCTTAAAAGCTCCCGGAGTCAGAGTCCTGGTCGGAGCCACTGTAAATCATCTCTGTACTGTAATTCCTGCAGTCAAGACCCAGAGTGGATTTATTTTGACACGCTAAACATGTTGCCCAATCTATGATCAGATGTTTGAATCCATAATATAACTCTTTACTCTTACTGACTCTTTATTTCCTTTACTTTCATCTTCAGAGTAGCAGAGGACTTTGAAATCGTTTTGTAAAAAGCCCAAATTGGTGCGTAAAAGTTACCCAGAATGCAGGAAATAAAATATTTGACATTCGACCCAAAGTCCCCCTGCTTGATTTGTGTCCCTACGCTGGGGGGGTGGGGTGGGGGGTTTAACATAACTGTTGGCTGAAACCCTTGCATCTCCAAACTATGAGCTGCAGATATAAACAGCAGTTTGCGATGGTTCTCGTTGTCCCAGTGTGTCAGATCAGTGTTTCAGGAGGTTAAAAGGCCAGAGGATTTGCTCAACCCGCAGAGAGACATATTACGCCTCAGCTGCAGTGAATCCATGAAATCACCTAAGTTGGTTTTATGAGGCTTTTATACACAATCAGTGATAAACATTATACTGTAATGTTGAACGGTTTTCATCACGTCAAAACCGAGGCGAATGCGCTGGCGTTGCTTCACCATCTGGGGAAAATCACCCCGGGGCTCTCCCCTGATGACCTCTCCAGGCGGTCCGGTTAAACATCCCCTGTACAAATGAAGGGCAGAGATGGTGTCCAAACCGAGCAGGAGCTATGTTACAGGCTACCCTCCAGGGAGGTTTGGGTCATCCAGACAGGAAATGAAAAGGAAAATGGTTGTAAAACGGGTTCTGGTCATGACTCATCAAGAGACCTGGCACTCAGCACGGAGCAGCTTGGAGCTTGTCCCCCAGCCTGTTCTGACCTGGACTGTTTTTGTAGCGTGAACACTTTAATCCAGTCACATGTTAAAAGATGTTTGTTGTGTGAAAGCTTTTAATAAGGTTCCAGTTCTAAGTTGTTTGTTTTTGTCTAAGTAATAAGGTTTAATGGATTAATAACAGTCAAATTGTATCATTAGAGTGTCTGACATTCCTGTTGCATTTAATGGGGTGGAATTATGGGTGTCTGAAGGTACACGTAAATGTCTTTGCAGGTTGGGAGGAGTTTTACGGGTAACAGCAGGACACAGATGAGCCAATCTGCATCTCCCAAATCTCAAAGTACTCACCTGCGCAACAAGAAAGCTCATCAAGAAAAAAAAACATGTTCTTTATACTCAAAATTCATGTAAGTACAAAAGAAACAGCCACACGAATGTTTCCGAACGACCACTATACAAGTTTGCTTCCATGCAACGTGGAGAGGCATGTTCCAGCCTTCATAAAGCTTCCTCTCGTTTTCTTCTTTATTTGAGTTAGAGGAAATTGTTCATGGCAGAGTCATAAAAGGATTTGACAGTGTAATAACTCTTTATAATATAAAGTCTGCCATGTT
The DNA here is from genome assembly GCA_027495735.1 of Lutjanus campechanus. Classification (NCBI taxonomy): domain Eukaryota; kingdom Metazoa; phylum Chordata; class Actinopteri; order Lutjaniformes; family Lutjanidae; genus Lutjanus; species Lutjanus campechanus. The sequence continues at coordinate 5,044 of JAJHUR010090874.1, forward strand.
TGTTATAGGCTGTGTGCCCTTAGCTAATGCCATGTTGTCAGAAGTTTCTAAACCAGTGGAAGTTTGCATTGAAAGGCACACTTAAGACACTTAATTTTGACATTTACAGGCAGCCTTATAAGAAACTCATAGCTTATAGACTGCTTGAGAATGCATTATAGACACATTTATTGAATTTAACCTATTATGTAATTGTTGAAGTTTTTGTTGATTTTAATATATTCCATTAGCAGTTAATTATGCACTTATTAACAATTAACTATGGACTTTGAAAATACCAGATCTAAAGTACGTAGAGTGCTTATTAAGGTTATTTAATCCTTTATCATGCACTTGTTAACAGTTACCCATTTTTTTTAGTTACTATTAGTTAGTTACTATTTTAAACTTTGCAAAAATGGAGTCAAGGTGAATGTTTATTCAAACAAGCGAGATGTCGCTGCACCTGTTTGCTGATGCACAGAGCAGGTTTGGACATCTTCATGAAGAAAAACTGAAGCAATTATGGTTAGACTGCCATATGACCTGACACCCTCAATAACAGTCATTTTTGGGGGCCTAAACACTATAATGTGCGAGCAGATTTACAGTAGTTCATAACTTTAACTTACCTTCGCCACACCACATCAGTGATATATTGGGATCCCACGTCCACATTCAGGAGCTCTGAAGAGCTGCTCACTCTTTACGGTGTGGTAGGCTGTGTCAATAAGGCTCTATTATAGTCCCGAACAGGCAAGTAAACAGCTGCAGACTCCACAGGCGCCTAATAGTTTCACTTATACTTCTTTCTGGAGTCTGCTTGGAAGAAGTGCTCCACACATGCACAGTATATTGGCATCTGTAGTGGCTGTGACGGTGGATGGTCATAACAAATAGGTGGGTATGTGGATGTCTGCATAGAGCCCACATGTACACCCACTGATGATTAAATTTCCATCACATGGACCCCAGTGGACCCTCACACAATTATGGACATAGAAAGCACTGAACAAGCTTGAGCCAACTTTCAGTATTCGCCTGTCTTTCCCAAATATTAAGCAGGTCTGATGACAGGTTGTTTGTGATCCTCATGTCTAGCCCCAGGGATATTTCCAGACTTTTTTTGAATAGGGTGGCACAAGTGGGGCACTGACTTGCACAGGTGAAGTATGTAGGTGCGCATGCAATATATGCGTGCGCTGTACGCACATGGGCGCGTGTCAGATTAGCATCATTTAACGTTTCTCATACCTACTTTAACAGCAACATTTAAGTATCTTACAGTTTCATATATGCCAGTGTTTATTTTTTTATTTAACAGATAAATAGTCCTTCCAATCACAACACAACAGAGTGGCAACAAATATAATATAAAGCTTCCATTCAAGTAGTCAAAAACTATTTGTAACTCAATTCTCCCTCTATCCTCAGCATTCCACCATGAAAAATATTTTTATTTTTATGATTTATTATTTATTAACCCTCCCTGTAACAGTGTTTTGTATTTTTGTTTTTGTAAGTAGCATAAAGGGAACTACAACTACCATCTGATTACACGACAGTAAATTAACCTTGTAAGAATTTAAAAATAGGCTACATACAAAAGTATACAATACACATTTATAAATAATTGACAAAAACATGTGTTTAAACTAAGCTCCCTCCTCTTCCTGGACAGATAGCCAATCATACTTGTCGATAAAGGGGTGGCCAATCAGATTTCAAGGGTGGCCAGTGCCCCCATAGGTCTTCCCTCTAGAAATGCTTCTGGCTAGTATAAACTGCAAGTGATTTCTAATTTTGCCATGTGCATCGGGACCATGTCTTTTTTAACTGTCTGTCCCTTTAAGAAAAGAACCCCCTTGATCGGCCTTTGCAGGGAGTCTTCCAACCAGGAGAATTGTTGCTTCCATGAAAATGGAAAGCCCCTCTTTCTTTTCTTAGCTATGTATGCTTCTTTAACACACATTTTTTTCATATGTATGATGATGTATGAATGATGCTACGGCAGGAAAGACGTTATTTGATTCTGACTGGCCAGTCACTGGACCAGATGGGCCAACTTTAGCTTGCAGGATGTTGGACATTATACTGAACACTGATTTCACCTGTGGACAATGAAGTTGGCAGAATGGAGACAATGAAAATTTGCAGAGCATGTGGAAGAATGTTTAGCTCATTATATCTACTAACAAATACTTACTTACAAAAACAGATAATGTGGTACAATTACTGGCAAAATAATCAAACTATTATGGAATTACACTTAGAGCGAATTAGCATGACTTGTGTCAGTAGCATCTTCCAAACAATTAGACACATCTGTATATTTCATGTTGAAACGCAGCTCTCTCCAGCTTATTATGCTTCACAGCTGGAAACATGTTCAATAACTTCTGGAGACGAGGTCCGGGTCCAAGCATGACGCGGTCCTCAGGGTTGGACTGTCAAAAGGCGATCACCTGCACAGCTGCTGTTGGCCTTAATTAGCTTTTATACAGCCAGTACAGTAAGTTTGAGAATGACATTAGGTAGCTATCAAGAAAGTGTGGAAATAAAAAATCGAATTTACATTACAACTAATTTCTAAAATCTGGAAATTTGGTAAATTTAGGTAGTTTTACTCTGAGTTGGCTCTTGTATGACCTGTTTTTACACAGCAGCACTTGTTCTGATGCCTTTAGATGCACAAAGTTTATTTGCAATAAGGGATAGACCACTATACTGGATTTATGTTTCAGTCACTCTCAAGCATGGGTGACCAGTGACCTTTTATTTTGAGAATGCCTGGAAATCACTTTTGAAAAACATGTGTAATATTCATTTTCTGTGGTATTGTTATCATATTTTAATTAAGACTAGGTATGGCTATATGCTTTGTGTATTCCAGCTAAAATGTCCAAATTTGTGTCATCTGCAGGCATATTTTAACATTTAAAAAAATCCCGACAGAGATTAAAAAAAAAAAAAAAAAATTTAGTGTGTTAAAATTTAATTGCTCTAACTGATGTAACTGCATGTACTCTACGTGGTTCAAGAGCAGCTTTCAGTTTACTTTGGGTGTAATTTGGTGAGGTGGTCTTATGCAGAATATGGATACATGGTATGAGGTGGAACAAATAAAGACATACTATGTGGAGCGTGCTTTGAAGTTAGTCACTTAGGAACTGTTTTTCCTGTCATGAAAGAATTGCGTACATTAGCTAACCATTTGTGGTCTGTGCGCTGGTCTGAGAGCAAAACCTCAGCCCCCCAAAGTCCCAGAAGGACAACATAATCTCTTGCTGGCTTTACGGTGGTGACACGAATCACCATCAATGTCGAGGGGTTGAGGGGCAGACCAGTTTTAGAGTCCATGAGAATGGACGCCAGATTCTGGCATCGGACATAATCAAAAAGTGCAACGAAGAGAGAGTCCGCTGTTACAAACATGACTTCCAGAACTGGAAGGTGTTGTGCAACAATCCTCTCATATTTCTTGGAGCAGTAGCTAACTAGCACACCTAATACACCTTTGTTTGTCTTGCTTGTGTCCTTATCAATGTTGAGGCCGAAGAGGGCAGTTCTTATTTCCTCTGGCTTTGTCTTGGTTAGTCTTCTTTCTCATGTCCTCTTTCTTGTATGACTTTGACTTGATGAAAGGAGACTCTGAACACAGTTATTTGGTTTGCTGTAACTTTACTCTCATTCTGGATGTGGTACATCTTAGGTGCAACCAAACAACAACCTAAGGCGTGTGCCTTGTGTCCACATGCAGTTTCATCATCATTCTGCCTGGCTTGTCTGAACGCTTAGATCTCACATTCGGTATTCATTTTAAGGCAGAAATAGGCTTGCAGCTTCTGAGCGTCTGTATCATAGTCTGGCAGCATATCAAATACGTCATATATATCTGATGCAGCATAGTGCAATAATAAAGCTCACTTTTTGGCATCTTCCCTAATATCCAGTGTCTCAAGGAAGTTGGTGAACCATTTAATCCACTTCCTCCACCTTAAACCTGCAGAGTTGGGTTCAGTGTGCACATCGAACAATGGGAAATGAGGGAGACTGGCAGTAGTGGGTTTGTGCCCTGTTTTTTTGTTGTTTTTTTTTTTGTATGACTTTGACTTGATGAAATGAGACTCTGAACAGTTATCGCTTTGCTGTAACTTCACTCCCATTCTCAGAAGTGGTACATCTTTGGCGCAACTGAAAAACAGCCTCAGGCGTGTACCTTCTGTCTAACTACAGTGGGCATGTATCACTATGCTTTGTTACTTTGTAGCCAGTGCCTCTTCAGATAAAAATGTCTGCTAGATAAGTAAATAAATGGAAACCTACAACAGCAGACAACACTATGGTCTCCCAGCTTCTCAACAAGACCCTCAACATCAGCTTGGGTTTTCAGATGAAAGACCACTCCTTCAGGGACCTCTACCACTGATCCATCTTGGTTCTTCAGCAGGACATTTACCCATTCAGCCAGTTTCCTCTTTGCTCTTCAGCAGAATCATCATCTCCACAGGGCTTAGCACTGGAGAAAGGTCTGGCTTCACTCATGCTCATTCTGCTATAGAGAAAAAAAAAAGCCCCAGCTAGATAGTCGGAGGGACCTTATTTTGGAGGAACATTTGAACCTGGGGAGGCAAACTTGGGCAGCGAAATACCCACAAAAGAAAAGGTAACAGCTGCCACTTTGATTATGTTTGCACTGTTAGCAACCTAGGTGGTAATTAACCATTTTCAGTACATAGACAGCTATCCAGTGAGTCAGTCTAGCAAAGTCACAGCTACTGTAGGATCTTCATCAGGGTCACCAGCCATGTGCAACTCATCAACTTCACCATCAGTGTCAAAATCCAGATTTATAGCTTCATCAGCATTGTTCTCCACTAGGCCTGGGCAATTTAGCTGAAAAGTCTCATATCAGTAGATGCTGCTATTTATCAGTCATGTAGGTTGTGACTGACGACATGCTGTGTACTCCAAAGGCTGGAAGCGGCTAAGGTGATATAATAAGTTTGTTGTGTTAATGGTCTCAGTCAGGAAGGTATTCCAGTTGTCCATCCATCCATATCCACAGTCAGGTCGTGGTGGCATCTGGCTGAGCATGACCTCTCTCTCTCTCTCTTTAGCAGCACTTTCTGGATCCACCACCTCAGGTGGCTGTTTTTCAATGCAGTGCTTCTAAATGTACGAAGCCCTCACCTTCTGATAGTCGTCCAACCCAAAATATCCAATAAACTGCCATACTGGCGAGCCACATGTCCTGTTTTATCTGCATTCATTTTGCAGGCTTTTGTCACTCACGCTTTATGTTGTCTCCTGTGTAACTGCATGCTGTTTCTAATGTTTCGACCAGGCAACCAAACAACACATCTGTTAAATGATTGGCTGTACACTTGTCACTCATAGCTCCCTCCATTATCAACAGATACGACAGGCTGTTTATGAGCCAGGGTGCATTCGCTTCATGCTTTCCATGAAATGCATTCAAGTGAAACTATTGTGCACTACTTTCTTATTGCTATTGATGATGTACTATCGCTGATAGATATTGCTAACGTTTTATTGCCCAGGCCTTTTCTCCACATCTTCCTCAATACAGATAATAATACTGAAATGGTCCCACTGGGAGCTCACCTGGGTCCGCCCCTGTGAGCTGGAAATGCGGCTTGTCAACCAACAAGGGCAACGCAGCAGTGTTAAAATGATCATCTCAATTCAACTTAATTTGTCATCGAAAAGTCTACTAATTCATCTCTTTTAACGTCTTTATTGCTCCTAAGGGAGTTTTTGGAGAACTCTTAACAAAATGATCACAGAATGATTCCAAAATGTAAAGCTACAATTAGCCTCAAGAGATCAGACTAAGCAACAGATAAGTAACAGATTTTTTCCTATGGGAGTGATGCTCTATTGGTGCGATTTGCTGGCGGATGTGTCAGCACTAGGCTCATGGCCTTTTTTTTTTTTTTTTTTTTTTTCAGGAAAACCTCCAGCTGGCCATGTGTGTGGAATTACACCCCAGGATCCAAGCAGGGCAGGCTCACAGAAAAGAAAACAGCTGTCAGACAATGAATTACTGTTCTGTGACCAGACAAGTGCTTTTCTGAGGACTGGATGAGGAAGCTGGGAGCGCGTCAAGAATCGCACACACGCTCATACGCACACTATCTCACATGCACATATACATCCAGAGGCTCATGAGGTCACACAGCTACAGGACAAGTTGAACTACATATAAAAACATGCAGCATTTCGTACTCCACAGCATCAAATACTTGATACCGTACTGAGCCACCATGACACAAACCCAGCAGAGTTCTCCACTGTGTATAAACATTCACATGTTCGGTGCTACAGTAAGATCCTGAGGGGGAAAAGGAAAAAAATCTCAGACTTTCCAAAAATGCTGTTCTTTTTCTGGTGAGTGCTGTAAAAGGTCTGTACGGCTCACTTTGGCAGCAGCGTGGATTTGCAATGCAAACAGCGCACATCCTTAGACTGACCCCTGTGAACTGAGGCAGCAGCTCCACACAACTACCCCAGAGCCTGCAGACCTCAATGCTGCCTCAGTCTCACACATGACTGTGAGGGACTGAAGCTCAACGGTCTCACGGCACAGAAGAGGCTCTTACAGGAGTTCAGCTGAAGGGTTCAATGTGGAAGACGTGTGTGGTGGAATAAGGTCCTAAAGATCATATGTTATGCTGATGGGTTACATATTTATTTCTCAAATCAGGTACTGTTCCAATGAAGTGTCCCCTGTAAGCCATGATCTTAAAGGGATAGTTCACCCTGATGGAGATTCACAGGAAATCAGCGCTGCAGAATCTAGTTGACAGTTCACAGTTAAAGTGAATAATGACCAGTTTTCAAACAGAAAAAAACACACTGAAAACTCCTAAAGCTCCGACATGCTGTTCACTGGCATGTGCACACTGTTACACCACACACACCCAGTTCAGACAGTGTGCACGTGCACCTGAACGTGGCACCAAGCTGAGGATCTACGGTGCAGATTCAGGCTCTTTTGTTTGTTTTTGTTTTTACATTTGAAGACTGGTCACCACTGGACACTGGAATCATCTGTAAAGTGGGTATTGTGATTAACATTCCTCGTGTTAAAAAACGTCTCAGCTTTACAACTTCTTGTAAAATATATATGACTCGTATTGTGGAATGATTTAAATCAGTTCCCAGGTCAGTCCCTGTCAGTGTTTAGACAATCCTAGAGCTAGCATTAGGTAGCGAGTTTTAGATTTTTGGAGATATCTGTGTATTTAGGTATGATCATTTTGTGTGGATGGATTTTTTGTTGTTGTTTTTCTTATTTGTTTCTGTCTTTATGTTTTTTTTTTCCTGTAGTACTTTCTTTAATTTTTTCTTCTTTTCTTTTCATATTATCAATCTGTGTGAGACCCGTGTTATAGAAAAGGGACTTAGGTTCTGAATAATATTTAAACTCAAAATTGTAATCAGTATTTTGCTTCAATTTATTTTATTTAATGGGGGAGACCCATGATAAGACTTGCATATTCTCGATATTATTTATATTGTTTTGTTTATGTCTTTTAATATGTGCTAAATAAAAAATAAAAAAAATCACTTAAATTGTTTGGCAGAGTCTGCGACACTGTTTTTCCTGTGAAACTCCAGCTGTGTTAATGAACTAAAAAACTAAACCCAACAATCAGTCGGCATGACAGTGCGAAGCTAGTGGCTGAATTTCATTTTTGGGTGAACTCTCTAATTGAAGAAGCTGAATGCAGCGATGATTCATTTTATCATTTACACCTGTATTTTTTCTACTGTGGCAGGTCAAAATGAACCTCATTATAAACATTTTTCATGCCGTATCTTGATGGTGACGTATTCTTTTGAATCCAGTCTCTTTAACACTCTTTTACTGAACGCATTAGCACTACATACAGCAACCAGAGAATTGAAGACAGCTCCTTGTAAAGGCATAAACTGTCAGTTTTACATTTCAGTTTAGGTATGAGTTAAATAAGATACAATAGGCCTCATGCATGAATCATTCATACTCACATATTCAGTCTTCAATTGTGCATGCGACCAGTTTAAGAACTTTTGTGGCATTCATCAATATTTGTGAACCTCTCATTTGTACTGATGTAAAACCAAAATTGAAGCGTCCCTTAGATCACAGTACACAAAAGTCAACTTGTGGTTTGTTCTGACAAATGTTAAATATGAAGAAAAAGCACTTTATTTTATGAAAACACTATTTATTCATTTAATAATTTTAAATGTTTACATGTAAAGATGATTAGGTTACAAATTAAAACCTTCTTCAAAACCTGTTTCGTTCTGGAGACTTAACTTGATCATAGACAAAACAATCTAATCCCCCTAATCTGTGAGTATTCGTCGCTATGGGTTTCCTGGCCACTGGGACCTTCCAGCAAGAGACTGATGAAAGGTCTGGCATATCCCAGTTGTGTGCTCCCAAAAGTTCTCAAGTTAACACTGCAGTACAGTGGCCCTCTGGGATGGGCTGCACACTGGACATACAAACCTCTAATTAATGTTACTAACATTAGTTGTCAGTTGTCAGTGAGTCGGGGCTTCGTGGTTTGCACAAATCCTCTGTAAACCCAAATCCACTGTAGTCTTTTAGCCATGTAATTGAAGCTATCATGTACATAACAGTAAGCATTTAAAAGTATTAGAAATCAGATTGAATCCAAATTTGAAGTATTCTCATCAAAGTTTTTGCACACTTTGCACACCGCGTCTACAGCGGTCCACAGCAGGACATCACTTAGCGTCTGTGTTGAGACTCCTGAGGCAGCTGTCAATCAAACATGAGCTGACACGCCCACACACTCTTGAAAAATGGTCCAAGCAGCAAAATTAGCTGTTTTTGAAACAGGTTTTCTAACAGTTATGAACATGTATTTTCATTCAGGTCTTTGTGGATGTTTAATGAGAAACTAAACTTTGATGTCCTACATGCATTTTTACTATTACAAGCCAAGTTTTGAGAGGCTTTACGTTGACTGCCCTTACATGGAATTATTTGGGGTGTTTCCATATGCTAATAGCAAATTTCCTCTTAGCATATAGAATTTAGGATCAAATGCAATTCATCAATATACTCAGGTGGATAAGAACAGACTTGACTGTCAGCGCACGCTTCAAAAGTCCCACGTGGTTTCCTCATTTTCCTTGTACTCCTTTGAGCAAGAACAAGTAGGTCCTATAAAAGAAAAACATAAAAATGTTCATGCATCGTGTAAATATCTGTACAGTTGTTGGTAACTGTACTTTTATGCAATCTATTCCCAGGCTTTATACGTTTGATTAAACTCATCCTGACTCCAAGTCTGTCTGTAATATACACACACATGAAAATGGCATCTCATCTCACTCTTGGAAAAGATAGCAATAGGCCCAAAGTTTTGATCTTGTTAAATATCTGGGTCTTACCAAACCAATATTAGTAAAAGGTCATTTCTTTGTGTGTTTCTGCAAGTAGGATTTAAATAAAAAGCACCCTTTCTCCTCATAAACAGCAGTTTTAGTACTGCTTGTGTTTTCCTGACATTTGGCCAAACACGTGTACTATATACACAAACTTGCATCATCAGCTATGGAGCATCTGCCTATGTGCGCGCATTCTGGCATTTGCATTTGCCTGCGTGTGAGAATCGCATTTACCAGTAATAATCAAATCAGCGCTCAGTCTCAGCCAACCTCATCTAGTCGCATTGTGCAGCTTTCAAAAGAAAATCAATCTCTGCTGCCAGGGGGTTCTCTGCCTCCCCCTCTGCCTCCCACCAATCAGATTTAATTGGAAAGTAATGAAATTTCTTTTTAAGGAAATGATACAAGTTTACGAGGATCATGTCGTTGGGGAGACACTGGATAGCCTTATCTCGGTTTGGTTTTTACGCGAGGGTAGAGTCTGCACCAACTCAAACGAGAAGTGTCTAGTCCTTTCACAGTGCCCTTGTATGAAATTACCTGGCTTTTATATCAGCTCTACCATCTGGGTCCTATTACCTCAGCAACTGATGAGCTAAAATGGTTTTATTTGTCTCTGAGAGAGGAATACAGCGGTTAACCCAGCAAGCGTTGTGTTTGTTCTGTGGGGCTGGTTTAAACACACTCTGAATTGCTTGGACCATATTCAGTTGTATTTTGCTCCTGATGTTAAATATATTAACTGTTTGGAGGCACGTTGCAATGCCATGTTATACACTACATCATGGTGATCCAGATAACATGTAGATAAATTCTTATAGTGCTTATTTCTTATTTTATATTTCTTCTCCTATTTTCTATACACATTGCTGCC
>JAJHUR010090877.1:5026-41709 GCA_027495735.1 Lutjanus campechanus
AAATCAAGCTGCTTTCTCAGGCAAAGAGCACCCCTGAATAATGGAGCCACTTCACATCCGCATTACTCGAGCTTCCTGGTGCAACAGAATGATGACAGTGTGTAGCTAAATGCAAGGACTTGTATATTTCACTGAATGCTGTGCGGCGGAAAATACGGTTTAGATTTATTTTTTAATGATGAGCTGTAGTAATTAATTCAAGAGTCATGGAGTGAGGTGAGGGGAAGAAATCAGAGACAATGATTTAACTGTAATTTAATTGATTCCTCGTGGCATGAGAAGGATGCAAAGGCTGCAGATGCACATTTTTCATAGCAGGCCATTAATTCTGTGTCTTAGGGGGGAAAAAAAGAGTCTCAATTTCATAATAAGACTAATAACTTTATGTCAAATCGCAATTTGGCACAGAACACAGCAAGTATTACAATGTTTCAACACAGTCTTTATTCACGGGGATATTCTGCAGAGCGCGCATATCAGATTATGAGATTCAGAATCCCGTTTTGGCTTTAGAAAACAGCACAATTAATCACTTTAAATAATCGTATTAGGCTAAATATTGGGTCCAAAGGGAAAGAGGTTGTGTTTAAGGCATTGTGTTATGTGCACAACCTGATCTGAATTTTACACTGGTGTGAAGTTTAAGAGCTGTAATCGATCACAGTGAAAATTATGTGCATCTGTGGGTCTTTGGAAATAAATTTGGCACAGAATAGCGCCCATATAACAAGTATTACAATGTTTCAACACGGTCTTTATTCATGGAGATAGAAAGTCACATTCTGCAGAGTGTGCATATCAGATAATGAGAATACTGTCTTGGCTTTATAAAGCAGCTTATTTAGCAAGGGCATAGAAGTGAGTAGGGACATGTCCTTACCAATATCTAGGGGACTATTGAATTGTCCCTAAAATTAAACATTGTCCCGCAATGTCTAGTCAACGGAATTTATTGTCATGCATGCTGTATTCTTAGTCAGCTCTCCTCTGGCAGCAGCAGCAGCACATCACTCCATGTCCCCTCACGCTGTGCTCCACAGACAGGAGGACAGACTGGCTTTTACTTTTCTTATGGGGACACTCACCACAAGCGAACCAATTTTCTTGCCCCCACCAACTGTGACATGAAATATCCACCCTAAATATTTAGTCACTTTAAATAATCATAAATCATCAGGCCTTATAGATCTAAGTATTGGGTCCAAAGGGAAATATGTTGTGTTTAATACATTATTATTATGTGCGCAACCTCTTCTTAGATTATCTGAAGTTTGCAGTGGTGTGAAGTAATCAATAACAGTGAAAATGTGTGTCTTTAGAAATAAACTGAACCTTAATTTCACAAGACAACCAATAAGTTTATGTCAAAGCAGAATTTGGCACAGAATGGAGCCCATATAACAAGAATTACAATGTTTCAACACAGTCTGGAGATACTGCAGATCTGATTACGATGCATGAGTGTATTTCAGAGCACTGTTTTGGCATTACAATACAGAACATTTAGTCACTTCATATCATATCAACCATCTATGGTTCTAAATATTAGGTCCGAAAGGAAATATGTTGTGTTTATTGCATCATATTAAGTGCACAACCTCCTCTTAGGTGATCTCAAGTCTGCACTAGTGTGGAATTTAAGAGCAGTAATCAATCACAGTGAAGATGATGTGCATTTGTGTGTCTTTTGAAATAAACTGGGGCTTAAGTTTATGTCAAAGCGCAATTTGACACAGAATAAAGCGAGTGATAGCTGATGAATTCTAACAGAAAATAAAAATACAAAACTCATAGTAAATACTGTCCAACATCAACCAAAGCCAGCAACAGTCTCCCAGATGCAGATGTAGCAGCAACATGGGGTTTGTTGCATCAATGAAAACCAAAAACACAAAAGGACATGATGACATTTCAAATCTCAATAAATAACTTGGTGAAATGATTTCACATTTTTTTCAGCACATTTTAACAATAAGTGTGATAATAATGATGGTAACAGTGATCGTTTTGGTCACTGTATTCGTGATAGTAAATTTCAACACAGTCTCTCCTCATAGAGACAGAGGGCCATATTCTGCAGGGTGTGCATATTAGATTATGATGATTTTCAGAATACTGTTTAGGCTTTATAAAACAGCCCATTTAATCACTTACATAATCATATAAAGGCCTCTAAATAAAGGCCTCTAAATATTGAATCCAAATGAAAATATGTTTTGTGTTACACATCATATTATGTGCACAACTTGTTTTTGGATGATCTGAAGTTTAGGGCTGGGCAATATATTGATATTGTGATTTGAGACTAGATATTGTTCCAGAAGTGTTGTGTTTTTCTGGTTTTAAAGGCTGCATTACAGTAAAATGATGTAATTTAGCAGATTGTAGCTGTTCTGTTATTTGCCTTTACACATTTACCCATTATATCCACATTGTTGATGATTATTTGTCAAAAATCTCATCATGTTAATATTTAGTGAAAGCACCGATAGTCGCCTCAACAATATTGTTGCAAGATTGAGGTATCGGGTCAAAAATGTCATGATATTTGATAGTTTGCACTGATGTGAAGTTTAAGAGTTGGAACCAATCACAGTTCAAAATCATTTGCCAAAAAAAAATCTAAGTAAAACTTCAAAATAAGCATTTTTTAAAAAGAGACTATAATGTCCCAATTTTTACATTTTGCGTGTGGTGTGGCTGTGTTCCTGGGCAGTCTATCGTCTTTAAAGTGGAGGCTTGGATGCGTGCAGATACACATTCAAAAGCTGAAAAAAAAAGAAAAAGAAAGAGTGTTTTAAAGTCCTCTCCAGTATGCAGGAGGAGGAAAAGTTGAAATGTCCAACTGTACTGAACGCTGGGGGGCTGATGTGCTCGTTAAGAATCAGGAGAGAGCATCAGCCGAGCAGGTCACCCTGTTTCTCACATCACAGCCCCATCAGAAATTCTTTCAAGTGTCCTTCTGCGTCGCCAAAGATGACAACGGCGAATCGATAAGCGCTTGAAATGAAAAGAAGCCGCCGGTTTGCCCCCGAGGCGAAAGATTTCATACCCGCCAGCCTTCTCTGAACTTCAGGCATTCCTCTGCACCTTTCTGCGTGAGAAAGAGGAGGCTCTTGACTGATTTTTTTTTTCTTTGTATAAGAAGGTAAGAGGAGAATATATAGCCGAAGCATCATGCCTCTCCAGACAACCTCTTTTTCTCTCCGTGCAGCAGGCGGGGCGTGATTTGAAGATGTGCATGATGCAGGGTTCATGTTTCTGCACGGGCTGCTGGGTCGTTTACTTTATTCCGTGTGTATGTGTGTGTGTGTGTGTGCGCGCACATGTTTGCGCTTTAACGCATATGTGTGCCACATCACAACACCTACTATTAAAACGCAGGGGTCAAATTTTGAAGAACTAAGCGAGCTGTGTTAGAAAATAAGCACATTTTATTTATTTATTTATTTACTTTCTATATTGGTTTGCATTTGACCCAACTGCACTGTCTGCATGCGTGTTTACGCGAGTCGAAACTTAATAAAAATGGCCTTCTTGGGCCTTTGTAGAAGACTACAAGGAATTTGTCTGAGCAATAGTTAAATTTACTGCCTTTAATCCTGGCTAAATTGATTTTTTTTAAAGAATTAAAATGACATTAAGTCTTAGAATTACAATTATAAGTCTAGTTACATGTGTTTCAGGATTCAAACCTGATTCCTGATTCACCAAATTTCGGTCTTGGGGATGGAGGAGGAGGGGTGGTGCGCACGTTTTGCTTCAGTGTCCCCTTTTGCCAGGAAATTCCCGTGTGGACGTGCGCATTAATTACCGCTTTAATGGGAGTATGACTAAAAATGTAAAAGAAGGATTAGGCGTGTGCGGGGAAACGCACGCAGGTCTACGTCCGGTCTGCTCTGCTCACTTAAGATGCGAATGGAAAATCAGTCTGTATCTAACGAAACGGATCTATAAAGAACATTTGCATCCGAGCCAGCTGTTCACTTCATCTGCACATAAATCCGCAACACGATAGCACCCTGTCTGTGTGTCTGTCTGGCCCTGAATGCGTCCATTTAAATACATTTTCTCTGAATATTCTGAATATTTTATTTTTAAAACGTTTTTTTATTTTATTTTATAACCAGTACGCACAATGCCCAAACAATTAGGAGTTAATTAGGCTCCAATTTCCTGATTACATAATAGGCTGCCATAACAATCAGTATATGGGACTTAAACTATGGTCATTCTTTAAATTAACTGTCGGTAAGTAGATTTATTCGTGAATCAGAGGTTGTGAGTGTTGTTTATTTTGTATTTAGACAATGTGCAGTTAAGTTGCGCGTTAATTGCAGGTTTGAATGAGGTAAACTGAACCTTTATATTTAGTGTAGTGTTACAGTAAACGCACCGGAGCGGGCTGTCAGGAAAACCAGGCTTTCATTAATTTTATTTATTTTTTATTTTAAACACGCGTGAGCTATTTTTTATTTTTTTTAATGCCGTCCTGATTTTTTTGTTTGATTGTTGTTGAAAGTTGAGAGGCTCTAAGTTTGCCCTCTGCTAGACTACACAGGCGCATACATACACAAACACACCCCTTTCAAAGCGCACACACACACACGCACACACACACACGGGGTCCCTCTCTGAGCTCAAAAGAAGAAGGAAAAAATGCGCCACTCTTGGAGCGTCTTTCAGGGGGGAAAAAGTTGAGGAAGACAGAAGAGGACGAACCAAGGGGAGACTCGGATGAAAGCGCCTCCTTCGCTATTTCTCCTCACACTGTAAATAGATGGTTATTTATGCGCATAAATGAAACTAACCTAAACGTAGCGCCGCGTCTCGCTTTTTTTTTTTTGGATAACATAGCGGGGGAGCCACACATCCAAGCAGCGCTCACGTCTCCGGACAGAAACTTCAGCGTTACTTACTGGACTTTGAAGTTGAATTTTCGCTGCAGACTGAACTTACTGGTGTCTGGGCGCGTTTGGACGGTGGGATTTATCTCTTCACTGTAGAATAAAACGGTGACGGCTGGAAAAGTCAAACCTCCACCGGTGTCAACAACTGGTAAGTGCAGCAGAGGAGCAAAGAAAAGGATAATAAAAGTGAGATGTGAGTTAATGCGGGTGAAGGAATTTTTTCCACTTCGTGTTTTGTGCCTGTTCGGTGCGTTTCTGATGCGGCTGTAACAGACAGTAACGGAGCATGAAGTGATGTGAGGGCAGGGTTCGCCTCACAGGTCGGCGGATGATAATGATGGATCATTAACGGTGATGGAGTGCGGGGAAATAAAAAAAGAAAGAGATAAACCAGGCTGTAGTAAGACAAAATGGCAGAAAACTGTTAAATATTGATTAGAAATCAGAAAAAAATTGGACACTTGTGCGTTTTAGCATCGCACCCTGCTGCTTTTCAGTCTGATGCTCTAAAATGATGCGTAAAAGTCAACCCAAATTCAAATAAAATGTATTAAAAATATGCGTAAACCTAAGAAACGAGGCTTTAAAACGCTCCTAAACTCCTTAAATTAAATGGTGAGTTATCTCTCCAAAGCAAATCACAAATAACACATAATAAAAAAAAAAGGGGGGGGTGACGTGACTTCTGCATCCTTTTGCAACATAAGAAGAGTGGAGAAAAATGAGGAAAAAGAGGCGACGTTCACGGTCTCACGCCTTTAATTAATACAGGACCATATGGTGGAGGTTAGTCGATTCATCTCCCGGTAAAGGCTGCAGTCTCATGCTCTACTGTGTTAATTTCAGAAGTAAAGCCAGTGTGAGGCAATGCCAGCTTTCTGTCTGCACTGGGCCTGATGCCATGTGAGTCACTGACTCATATCAACTGTTGGTGCTGAGAGCACAGAGCGTCCGTGAAGTGAGACGGAATGGATGAACGAGATTAATATAAGGAATCATAATATTAAAGCAGCTTTATTTTTAAACCGCTCCTATTGGATCTACACTGTGGCGTTAAGTAGAAAAAATAGAAATAAATATTAATTACCAGACTCCATTACCACTAAACGACCGTTACAACATGAGCAGAAATGTTTTATCATCATCATTATTATTATCCTTATCATCATTACTATTATTGTACACGTTAAATATAATTTAAAACATGTATTATGCTATTTCCGACCATAAGCCACGTGCTTTCAAATTAGCAATACCTTTCTTAGCTTGAAACGTAGTTTATACATTGAATTTATTTATTAAACTATTTAGAATTATTTTTTCCTGTAACTTTTAACAGAATGCATGGATTTAATTTGAAATTTTAAATAAGTGGCCTCTTTTTTTCCTGTAGCCCTTGAGAGAATGCATGCTTTTAATTTGAAATGTCCAACATAAATGGAATTAAAAGATAGATAAGCAGCCTAATATTTTATTATTATATTCTAATCTATTTTCCTGTCCTAACAATTAAGGGAATATGTGCCTTTGTTTTGAAATCAGCAAAAATACATTTTTTTAAAATAAATAAGTTTCCTATTTTCTATTTTTAATCTATTTTTCCATGTAACGTTTAATCGAATACATGCTTTTAATTTGAAATCTCCGACAAAAACAGATTTTTTAAAAAAAATAGATATGCAGCCTATTTTTTTTTTATTCATTTCCCCCCTGTGACTTTGAAGAAAATGTGTGCTTTTAATTTGAAACCCACAACAAAAGAGGGTTTAAAAAAAGTGAAAACAAATCCTTCGATGTAGAAATTGTCCACATTTTTACACAATAAAATAAAACGGTTATTAAATGCGTAAATAAGAGCGGCTGTGAAGTGAGAGGCCGCAGAGCAGCAGCAGCAGGCAGGCAGGCAGGCTGAAATATTGGAGGGACCCCTCATTAAATCTCACTGATTAGATAACATGGGGCTGCGTGCAATAACCTTACACCTTACAGCCTGACCCCCACTATTTCATTTTGCTGTGGGGATACAGGGGAGGGAGGAGAAGAAAAGGTTGTGCAGGTATACACACCGTAAAACTTAACCTCCAATATCTTCATCTTCTTGAATTAAAGAGAAAAAAACACGTCCTCACAGATGATGTAGAGCAGGTGAAGGGAAGAACTGAGGAAAAATGGTTAACAGCATGACTGCATGCAAATTCCCCCCGACTTGAATTATCATAAGCAAACAGTGTGAGCCTGGACTAATAAAACCCCATCTGTGTAACTTCATATCGAGGTAGTATGAGGGCTGCGATAATGAATTTTGTAATATCCCACCGACAGACATCTCAATCAGACTCTAATCCCGTGATTTTACTACGGAATCACTCCACTTCCAACTGCTGCAGGCTGCTGCTGCTGCTGCTGCTGCACCACAACACAGAGCCGGCTCATGCAAAACACGGCGGGTTTTTACAAATTCACGTTGTACACAAACTACACTGCATGGGAAAAAAATATATAACAATACATGACGGGCGATAAAATAGAGTTTTAGACTAGAATTTGTCTGAAATCAGGTGAAAATGTGTCACAATAATGACATGATTCATTTTCCTCCAACGCATATCAGCTTGTTGAATAATGTATTCGTTGCTCAGTGTGTGGACAGTTGTTTCTTGGCGCAAGAAAATTAAATTACACAAAAAGCATACTATGACACTCATTATTATTAAAAGGCACATTTTGTAACCTGTAATTTCACTGCTTCCTATTATTATACATTTATTTAGTTATAACAACAGCACTGCGGCTGCTCTTCACACGTGTTTGAATTTTGCATTATTTTGAAACGTTTTCTTCAAAAAAAAAAAATCACCAGCATTTATTTCTGTATTACAATCTAATACTTTCTTTTTGGTCTCATCTTGACTCCAGACATTACTGACTGCACAAGCAGGCTGGAGCTGGATGTCAGTGACCAACACAGGGGGTTGTTTACTGATCTTAAAGGCTAATTACGGCTCTTTTGTCTGTTTTTACAGAAGCGGTTTCCTTAAATTGCCATAATGGACTCCCACTGCCGCAAACTGGCCACCACCTGCGCGCAAATAGGTGAGTATCTGATCCAGATGAGTCATTCTCACAGGTCACAGAAACAACACAAAAAAAACATGTTTTTTTAGGAGGAGAGATTTAATATGATTGTCTCACTTAAATTGTACATTTAAGAATATAACTTCTCTTATTTAGCCTAATTATTTTATTTTCACTGGACAATTATAGGCCTGCACAGCTGATGAGGGTTGTCGTGTCTGTTGCTTTCCAAGCTATGAATTACAGCCAATATCTTATTATTTATTTAAAATGTATTTACTGCTTTTTTTAAATAATCCACCTTTATCAGAAGTGTCGCAAACGCTGACGTCTTGATACTAATATCCGATTTTGTTTGAAATAAGATAACAGATAAGAGTTAATTATTCAGTTTTGTGAGATTTTTTTCTCAACATCTTTAATAAAGAGAGAAAATAACGTCGATTTCCCCTGAAAATAGGTGTTTAGTTCTGATGGATTTCTGATAAAATTATCTCCCACTCATTGTTCTCTTCACGAGACTAAAATGTGCTGGTAAAAAACGCTGCTTTAGTTGTATTTTAGCAGTGGATGTCACTGGTTTGTTCAGATATTTTGGCCTCTTTGCTCGGGGAATGTTGTCGGTGCGTGCAGGTTGTTTGCTGTCTTAGAGCGACACCTCGTGGTCGGCTGTGGCTGTGCAGCTGTAGGCGGAGCAGACAGATTGCACAGAGAGAGCATCACAAGAAGATTTGATAAGGATGACAGCTCTGCAGCGATGTTATTTGTCATAATTAAAAGATGGACATACATGACCACTGACGCGTCCTTTTACACCCTTTAATTTACTGCCTGACTGTCCTTTGGCACACTGAGGCCATTGTTTCACGACGACAAAACACATTTTTTTTAATGTGGTTTTACACTCTGTTATCAATTTCGATTCTATTCGCATTGACGACAGCATGTTTTCCTAAATAACATCTTAGAATAAAACCCAATAAGGGGCTAAACAAAAGCTAGAGATCCCTGCTCGACAAAGTATGGGATTTATTAATTATTCTCCAATGTGGTGGGGAAATGACATCAGGTCTTGTTAGGGTCTTAAACGAATAACCAATAACTCTCATTCGGCTTCGTTTAGCCGACATTGATGGGGCTGTGTGTGTGTGTGTGTGTGTGTGTGTGTGTGAGTGTGTGTGTGTGTGTGACCGAGGGCAGAGCCTCATAGCCGCGCAGTGTGAACGACCATTGATTAAGAATAATAAGATAATAAGATATAGACACACACAGCAGCGTAGCTACAACTGTTGTGTTGTAATATATGCGGCGCTTGTTGGATTGACTCCGGGGAAAACTAAATGTATAATGAAAGCCCATTCGTGAGCAGGAATATACTAATGGGGGAATCTGATGTGTCCTTAATCCTATGTAAAAAGCCTTGTCGTCTCCCCCTATATTGACTGAATTGCTAATTAATGGCCCTCTATGGCGGAGGCCTATTGCGCTCAGTAATCCGCAGAAGAGAGATAAAGCATTCAGGTAGAAATGAAGAGGAAACCGATAATCCACTTCAAGTTTAGTATTACAATACGGCTGCAAGAGAGGGAAAAAAGGGAGCAACAGAGTGCATCAAATCAGACATGGGAATTATTGTTTTATTGTTATTTTGATAAAATAGTAACCTCATTCTGGAATATACAATTTTTATTATTAAAATATTGTTTCGAAAGCAATTACTGTTGTCATTCATTAAAATAGGCCCCAATATTTTTTTTTCCTATTCCAAACTGCCTTTTAGTAAATGTACTGAAAGATCAAGCCATTATAACTTAAAATCATACATTTTCCTTTAAAAAAATAAAAATAAATAATAATAATAATATATCCTTTTCAATCATCTTTTATGAACCACTAGAAGTGTGTGGTGGTGGCTGGATACCTGCAGATACCCTGTTTTGTGCTTGAATTTTCTTACTTTCTCGTGATTTTTGCTCTGCTCAGGAGGCTTTAACAACCCAAAACGTCGGTATTTGACGTGCTGGGGCGTTTCTGGTGTGTTTACGAACAGCTCGGACAGTTTCTACTGATTCTACCATTAAAAGTAGACAGAAAGTTGATTGTTGAGCTCATTGCCAGGATGTCAAATGCCGACGTTTTGGAATACTGAAGCTGCCCGAGCAAAGCAAAGTAATGAGAAAATAAGGAAAAGCAGGCACAGCACAGGGTCTGCAGATTTTTGATTTTTGATTTTTTTGAAAATGTTGCATAATTATACTTTTAAACAGCCTTTTAGTAAATATTTTTAAATGTAAGGGCATGTTTGCTTTGTTTACCCTTAAAATATGGCTTATGAATTAAAATAAATCCTTTACTATGAGAGTAAATTATACATGAATGATTAATAAATTAAAAAGTAGAAAGATAGTTGATTGCTGTGTCTCCTTCCCAGAATGTCAAATACCAACGTTTTTGGTTTGTAAAGCCCCTGAACACAGCAAAAATAATGAGGAAATAAGGAAATACAGGCAGTGGGGCAGGGTCTCTGCAGATACAGTGTCCTTAGTGGGTCATAAGTGATGATTTAAAGGGATCATGATTATATGAGTCTATACATTGTTTTTCAATTTTTTAGGAAAATGTTGCATATTATGTCTTTAAACTGCCTTTTAGTAAATGTTTGGAAACATAAGGGCGTGCTTTTATTGTTCGCCCTTCAAAGTTAATGTATTAATGACATCAAGTCCATTACTATTAAATTATACATGAATGGTTATAACTTAAAAGACGCATCATCTTAATTGAATCACTCAGAGAGCATCCAAACAAGGTTTTATTGCTCTGTATGAGAGGCGATTGGCTCCCTAGTTTTGATAAAGTCTCTTCCCTCCTTCCCTCTCTCTCTCTCTCTCTCTCTCTCTCCGTGTATGTGTGTGTGTGTGTGTGTGTGTGTGTGCATACACTCTATGGTCTGCTGGTATTTATATATCAGGGGCTTTCACGGGATTAGCCCAGTAACTTCTTAACATCGCCGAGTCCAAATGTGCTGGCTGAATGGGGCGTCCGCCTGGCCACGTGGACATGGGAAGAAGTGTGCTGTTTGATGATGATGATGATGATCCATCGTGTCATGATATAAGAAAAGGACAAAAATTGACAAGAATATCAACATTTACAGTATTTTTTTCACTGAATCACACTAATTGGCGTGAATGTTTCACTCACCTGTTACCCAGCTGCCATTTCTCCACCCTCCCATCTCCCACCTTGAAAATTAAAGTCGCATTTGTTTGATTAGACATGTTTACTTTGCCTTAACGAGTCACAATCTTTGGGGAATTAGTCCCATAGGCGCAAAAAAAAAAAAAAAAAAAAAAAAAAAAAAAAAAAAAAGAAAAAGAAAAACACTTCAGGAGTGCTGGCTGAAGGGTCCAAGCGCAAAGTCAGGAGAGAGATCTGGTTTAAGCACCCAGATAAAGTAATCCGTCGTCAACAAACCGAGAGTGCGCAGTTAACTGAGGGGTTGATTTAATGGATATTTGAACCTTAAACTCTGTGGAGATCAAGAGGATCGCCTCATTTGACAACTGACGGTGCTTTTCTTGCACATATAGGCTGCGTACAGGGATGGAGAGGATAGTAAAGCATTTTAGGCCAGTTGGGTCACGTTTTTGGATCTTATGATGGAAATACACAATAGATATATCCCCAGGTATGGAGTTGGATCCAGAACATGAGGATTTATTGGACCTTCTCAGTGGGGAAAATGCTTAAATTCAAGTTAAATTCAATTCAATACAGATTTATTAGTCCAACTAGGGGCAATTGGTTGGAGCAGCTTGTTATACATAAAAACTCACAGTAACATACAAGCAACAAATCATGATGCCAAGGGGATAATGTGGAATAGAATCTATAAATAATGTTAATAAATAGAGTAACTACAGCACAATAAAAAAAGATCACATAAAAACTTGTTTTTGGTTGTTTCTCTTAAATTATTTTACCACCTTTTGACCTTACATTATTAGCTCTGAATAAACAGATGATACTAATATTATGAATCCCCCACACTGCACCAGCTGCACGTGTGCTCCTCTTAACATACTGCACATGTCTACCAGTTAGCGTCAGTTGACAAGTGCGCACAGACAGTTTTGGAACAAGCCTGCATCCCTCCTTTTGAAGTCACATTTATTATTATTTTCCCCCTTTAATCTCGCGTCCTTTCACGGGATCATTGTGTTGTAGCAGGTTGTTGTGTTTGCAGTGTGCATATATATGTTTTTTTTAATACAATTCGCTCGGTGGCTCGCTGTATCCACACTGAGTCCCTGAGTAAACTGCGCTGACGGAGCCTGAGAGCGTGCAGGGTATCAATAGAACGGCATCGTTTTACTGGGCCACTGGACCCATCTCATAAAATGAGGCCAAACTGTGTTATTTTCATTTTTATTTGGTCTTGGGCTGCTGCGCAACGGCACCTCGGAGCGCCGCGGGTACACCGTGCGTCCCATCTCTCTTTACATGCTTTTATTTGGAAGAGGAAAATAAGCGCCAGCCGCGGCATAAACACATTGGCACACAGATCTCGTCTCCGCAGGCTCCGGTTGGTTGGGCCCGCCGTCATCTCCACATGGACGTGCCTGTCAGAGAGAATATGGGCGGGCGCAGCCTGGTGACGTGGAGGTGTAGAGAGAGGCGCAGTTGGATAGGCGCAGGCAACAGCTGAAATGAACAGAGAGCGGTGGAGTGTGTGTATGCCTCTGGATCTAATATCACCTACCTGTCCTTGTCACTCTGATAGTCAGCCGAGGTAGCCGCCGTTTACCACCGGTGCTAGTATGGCAGCGCTTACTGCTCTATTTTAAAGCATTTAAACCAGAAAGAGGGCTTCATCTGAACACGAGGAACCGCTGCTCTGCTGTGCGTTTTTTGGAGAACTGAACACATTCCGCTGACGGACTTCCCGCTCATCCTCGCTGCACCAAAGGGGACTTAATCTGCTTCTGACAGACAGTTTTCTGATCTTTTACCGATGAACTCTATGAGGGATCCATTAAACATAGACCACCACCACCTCACAGGGAATAAACTCGCCTCCACGCACCACACGGCTCTGGCGATGGCCTCGAGTTTACAGCCGCTGCAGCGGGCTGTGGACTCCAAACACCGGTTAGAGGTGCACACGGTGTCGGACACGTCCAGCCCAGAGTCAGTCGGTAAGAAGCGCCCGGTGTGCAGATGTTCTCGGCAGGGGGCCGCCGCACATGTCATGCGTAAGGCAAAGCCTAAACGTACAGGGAGTTTACATGCATGCAAATAAGCGATTAGATCCGTCATTGAACCCGCAGATAATTAGTTTTGACACTGGCCTGTGTGGTGAAAAGTTTCTGTGTTATGTAAATTAAAGACAGCTTGTTTCTGTCAACTAGAATTTGTCAGGCAGTTAAATACTCAAGGTGGAATCAAAAGCTCAATAAAATCTGATAAAAAATTAAGGGAAATGCAAAATTCAAAAGATAAAAAATGCTTTTGTTTTATGACTCAGAGTATTTTTCCCTCAGTGAAGTCAGACTGGGAACAGCTAATCCCAACAGAGCCATGGATTCAGGCTCTTTTTTCTTTCTTTCTTTTTTTGTTCTCTTTCTAAAGCACGCAGGCCTTAATCCGCCCTGACCCTGACTCAATCCACTTCTTTCCTCTTGACAGAAAAAGAAAAGATCCAAAATAAAAACGACGACTCCTCAGACGATCC
Source organism: Lutjanus campechanus (assembly GCA_027495735.1). NCBI lineage: Eukaryota > Metazoa > Chordata > Actinopteri > Lutjaniformes > Lutjanidae > Lutjanus > Lutjanus campechanus. The sequence continues at coordinate 18,749 of JAJHUR010090877.1, forward strand.
GTCCAAAAAGAAGCGGCAGCGGCGGCAGAGGACTCACTTCACCAGCCAGCAGCTGCAGGAGCTGGAGGCCACTTTCCAGCGGAATCGCTACCCGGACATGAGCACGAGGGAGGAGATAGCCGTGTGGACCAACCTCACAGAGGCCCGGGTCAGGGTGAGTGTTCCCCAGGGTGCAAACAAAAACAAATTGAGTGCGTAATTTTGGGTAATTTGTGCCAACTGTCCGCAAATACCCCTATATCTGAATATTTTTACGCACGGGCACCAAACTTTACGCACGGCTGCAATTTTCCTTGAAAATAATGTTGGACTGCTTTTTAGCTGGAAAACAAACAATCAGAGTCTTGTTTAAATACACTCTATTTAATTAGATTGTATGTGTTTATCTAATGTGCTAAATATAATTCAAATCCCCCACACACAATGCAAAATAAACAATTTTGGCTCAAGTTAATCACATTTCAGTAATTTCACAATAAAATACGACTAAACTATCTATTTGTTATTTGCCTATTAAGCGTAATTACGCATTATTACGTTGTTAACAGTCAAGGCTATTGACATTTGTCGGTGACAGATACCAGTCGTGTTCTGCTGTTCGTGTGAAAGAGGTGCAAAGCTTGTATTTTGCGATTGTCGCCCTGGTGTTGTGTGATTAAGGTCAGCGTGTGTGTGTGTGTGTGTGTGTTAGTGGAAGCCTGCAGAGGAATACACATCCACCCTCTCCACATTAAGATGGTGCAGTGACAGCCCCAGTCAGTGTGTATTCTGCTCAGATAAAGACTCAAAAGAATCAAAGCGGGGTTGTCTGCACAGAAGAGCTAAGAGTTTGGATTTAGAATTGTTGGAGGAAAAAAAAAAAACATTTAAATTTAGCACCACAAAATTAAAGATGGCAAGTTATTTTTTATTAAGTTTTCAATTTTATAAGCAGCATAAATAAACATAAACAATATCTTTTTAAAGTAATGTTGATTTTAAAATGTAAAACTGTCCGGATTAGCCAAAGAAAGAAAAATAGAGGCTATTAAAGATTAAAGAACTGTCAAAAACCATCTCTAACCTGCTCTTTATTTCCTTTTCTCCAGGTTTGGTTCAAGAACCGACGAGCCAAGTGGAGGAAACGGGAAAGAAACCAACAAGCCGAGCTCTGCAAAAACGGCTTCGGCCCGCAGTTCAACGGACTCATGCAGCCGTACGAGGACATGTACCCCAGCTACACGTACAACAACTGGGCCGCCAAGGGCCTCACGCCGGCCTCATTATCCACCAAAAGCTTCCCCTTCTTCAACTCCATGAACGTCAACCCCCTGTCCTCGCAGACCATGTTCTCGCCGTCCAACTCCATATCCTCCATGACTTCCAGCATGGTGCCCTCGGCGGTGACAGGCGTGCCGGGCTCCAGCCTCAACAGCCTCAATAACTTGAACAACCTCAGTAACCCGTCCCTCAACTCCGGGGTGCCCACGTCGGCGTGCCCCTACGCGCCTCCGACCCCTCCTTACGTGTACAGGGACACTTGTAACTCCAGCCTGGCCAGCCTGAGACTGAAAGCCAAGCAGCACTCGAGTTTTGGATACGCCAGCGTGCAGAATCCGGCCACTAATCTGAGCGCTTGCCAATACGCCGTGGACAGACCAGTCTAATACCTACATGCACTGCAAAAAATAACCACCTCAGCGAGGCTTTACAGGCTCGTGGTGGCGCTTAAAGAGGTATTTTTCTCTACAGGGAGATAATTGCGCTTTTGTCAGGAAATGTCTTGATCATTTGGCATCATCTCGGAGTTGGTTTATTCTGACTTTTTCAAGATTTTGCCACTTGTATCTCGAAAATTTCCGCGCGTATCAAGAAACAAGTTGACGCATTTATTTTTTGGGGGGGGTGAAAAATATGATTTTGAGGGTGATTACAAGACCAACTGGCTCGTTTTGGTGGTCATTTTTTGCAGTGTGTGGGTAATTACAAACAGCCGGCCACAGGAACAAGAGACTACTACAACTACTTTTTCATTTTTCAAAAAAAGGGCACTAGAAGACTGAACCACTGAAGCAAGCTCAACTCCAGGTCGGAGTCAAACTGAAAAACGGGAGATTTTAGGTTTTTATTCCCCTTTTGATGAGTCCAGGCCTGCTGTTTAAAAAAAAAGGCCTGTCTCATGAGGGTTTTTCTTTTTTTTTTCTGGTGGATTTTTTTTTCCTTTTTTTGGACGTTAATTGTTGACTGAAAAGGTTGTATATATATTTGAATTATCATCTCCTGTTTGTCGAGGCGAATGCGCTATAACCCTCCAAGTCCTCTCCAGGTTCCAATTTATCAACGCATGTGGAAGATTAAAAAAAAAAAGAGAACCCTAAAAAGGATTTTGCTTGCAAACAAAAAGGGAATGTACATACTAAAAAACGCACCAGTTGTGTGTTTCTAACATATTATAAATTTATTATCAATGTCTGTGTGAATATCGATTTAGAATAGCAATTCTGGATTTAAAAAAAAGAAAAAAAAAGAAAAGAAGCATCAAAAATGTTCCTGCGACAGATTATTTGGTTTTTGCTCTGTGTATACTATTTGGTACGGAATTATGTTTTTTTTCCAACATCCAAAAAAACTATTGTGTTTTATTTAATGGAAGTAAATATATTGTTCAAAAACACTCTGATGGGAGACTTTTATTGAATCTTTGTGTTAGTAGTCTGTTAGTGGAGTGTAAAGCAATGACAGTCTGTCTATAGCCTTTCGATTATGTGAGGTGCTTGTGCGGCTAATCTATAGAGGAAAACAATGGGGCCGCTCCAATACACATAGCAGCGAGATGCTCCGGCAGATTAACTGCTGAATACATGTCTGCCTGCTCAGGCTGCGGTCACTGGTGCTTGAAATAACACGGGAATCAACAAACAGCAGTTGGACCACACAACAGTGACAACAGTCCATTAGAGTTTGGGTTTTTTTTCCCCTCTCTGTGTTTGAACTCTCTGACGGGATTATTAGGAAAACACAACGTTAAATGGGGATTTTACAAAGAGGAATGAATTCATTGTGAATTATTTAACACGGTCTGTAAAACAGTGTTTATGTTCATATTTTTTAAAGCTACTACAGGGAGTTTTTAACTGGTTATGAACCTGTTTCAATTTATCACTGGTACCTCTTCATAAATTAAGATTAGTAAATAAGTGAAGATTGGCTTTTTTTATGTAATTATTCTTAACGTCAGCCACCGGGTCGGATTCTACTTGGAATCAGATGAAACAAGCCCGTGTTTACATTTTTCAGCCAAAGTTACAGTGAATAATACGTTAGCCAGGAAGCAGGAGGAGTTTTTTTTTTATTTAAATCATTTTATTATTGACTCATATTTTGTGGTTTTGTGGAAACACAACCGTTTTGTTCACCGGGGTTTCCAAAATCAACAAAATATGAATCGTAGTTGTTTTAAAGCAAGTGCTTTGTTGCAGAAATCTAAACTTACTGATGCGTCTTGTTTGCTTTTGCATTGTTCTTTTCTTTTGTGACTTTGCACTTTAAAAATAGGAAATCGTGCTTTATTGCGCGCAAATGCGCCGTAAAAAAAACAAAGCTACGAAGTAGAAGGGAAACGATGATTCACAAGCTTGAGCAAACAAGCGCACAAAGAGATACAGAGGTATGTGGGCCGAGGCTGGCTGCAGGAGGAGGAGGTGGAGGAGGTGGAGGAGGCGGGGGACGAGTGTGAGGCAGAGCGGAGACACCGCGGAGGAAACACCGCAACACTCCCCGCAGAAAACACAGACTAATAAATAAAGAATAGTTAAATTGTGCGATTTTTGGAGGATTGCAGGCGCGCACTTTTCCTGCATCAAAATATGGAACACGTGAGTTTTTGTGCTCATATTCAATTAAACTACTTCTTATTTTGTATTCGTCCGAAATTAACCAGAATACACAAGAAAAAAGCAAATATGGCCGCTTGTGTAAAGATTTAGGATGTGATGTCATGCTGCAAGATGAGGCCTTCAGGGTCATGTCTCCAGAGGGGAAATAATTTATTTAGTCCAATTGTTTTTATAAAAACTGCTAAATAAACACAAGAGAAGCGTTCTTCTCTTTATAGATCTATGAATGCGTCTGATTTCCCTGCAGCCTGAACTCCTCACCCTCCACAAGTAGATTTCCATCTTTACAAAAAAAAAAAAGAAAAAGTCGCGGGATTTTTTTGGTCTTGTTGTTGTTGCACAAGACGAGTGTCACCTTTTGATGGAGCAATAATCAGCTGACAGGGGGATAAGCCTCGGCTGCTGTAGAGGCGAATACGCAAGTCTGCAGCCTCAATACACATCCGCACAATCCACATGTGAGCGGAGGATGACCTGAAGAGAAGAGGCTGCAGCGGGGAAGTCTTCATTTGGCTCAGACGGCGCTCAGGACTGCAGACCTTTAGCCTCTCCTCTCCTCTACTGTCCCGCCTGCACAAGGTAAGAACTTATTCACGAAAAACAACACATGTGCCTTTTAAGCTGCTGATGTGGCTGCATGTTCACTCGTGTTTAATTACGGATTTCTGCAGAGAAATGTCACTAAATGAGCTTGTTGTGCACCACGGCTGCTTATAGTCCGCTCACGTTTTGTCTGAAATTTATATTCTAACTTCAAACACTTGCGGAGTCATTTACGCGTCAAGCCAAACTCATTTTCAAGTCGAAAAATTATGCGTCACCACGCGTAATAACCACTGAGAAATATACAAAATAAAATTTATTATAAGCATGTAGTTCAAGTTCCAGCAAAGATACAATTATCGGCCTCTGTTTAAATTCACATTTGTCCTGCTGCCTCAGTTTTCGGACACCTAAAACGCACCAGCACATCTTAATGTGAGATTTGTTCCGCCAGCTGATTAAAAAAAAAAACACCGAGCCGACACACAGCTCTCACCTCCACTCCGCTGGGAATTCAAATAAAACGCGAGCTAGTGCAAATATCCAAACATGTATCGTTACACCTCCAATCTAAATAATTAATAAGCTCTCAGTAGTCATGCAGCAGCAGCGGGTTTAAAAGAGGCTGAAGACGGTTTGGATGCGATATAACAGAGAGCATGATTTCTAATTAGAGGCTAATGAAGGCTGGACAGTCAACTATTGCACTTTTTCTGGAAAAACACGGGAAAATGCAGAATGTGAAGAAAAATAGAGATATTTCGGAATATATTTTGATTTCTAAAAAAAATTGCATAATCAATATCAATGTGGCAACAATTTAAACTCCAGATATATATTTATAAGTGGATACTCATTTCTGATATCAGCTAAATATGCTGAAAAATTAAAACTTTTGTTTTCTGCATATGGGCCTTGTCTTCAAAACTATGCCAATCAAGCATTTAAAACCACAGATGATACCAAACAAACATTTTATTTAGATTAGTGGGGGGTTTTCGGTTGTGGTTGCATCTGATAGGGTGTAGCAGAAACTGTGGGATTTTATATGTTATTTATTGCATAATCAATAGATGCTGCAACAATAATAAATAGGGCAGAGGTGGACATGGGTTTTTGCTTTTGGAATGTGTGCATGTCTTCAAAATATGAAAATCAAACATTTCCTCATTATCAAATGAGCTTCATATTCAAATTAGTGGGGCTTTTGGTGTTTTTATCTTATAGGATGAAGCAGAACGTGGGTAAAATGGATATATAACTTAGAAGTGGATATTCACATCTGAAAACTCCAAAATTCATGAACAAAATTCAACTTTCATGTGTTTGTACTTTCTTCAGGACTGTGCAAATCAAGCATTTACAACCGCTGAGGATATCAAATGAGCAGGTTGTTTAAATTGGTGGAGTTTTTGGATGTGTTTTTATCAAATGAGATGTAGCAGAAAGTGTGGGAGCTCTGGGTTAAGGGACTGAACACAGATTTCAGATGTTATTTATTGCATAATCAACGGATGTGCCAACTATTGAAGCTTCAGATGTAAATATATAACTTAGAAATGGTCATTAACTCCTGATATCAGCTAAATTTATTTTGCTTTTTGCATGCATGTCTTTAAAACCATGCAAATCAAGCATTTACAACCACTGAAGGTATATCAAACAAGTGTTTTACTCAAATTAGTGGAGTTTTAGTCTGTTTTTATCTGATAGGATGTAGCAGAATGTGTGGGAGCAGTGGGTTATGGGTTAAAGGAATGAACAGATTTCACATGTTATTTATGGCATGTAATCAATAGATATGGCAACTATTTAAGCTTCATAGATAAATAACTCAGAAGTGGATATTCATTTGTGAAATCCGCAAATTTTGTGGACAAATTAAAACTTGTTTTGTTTTTTGCATGTATGTCTTGCCGCAACTATTTTGAATTGATTAGTCAGTTGAAAGAACACTAGTTGCCGACTCTTTGATAATCTTAAATGTGAGAAGTTGATGCTTTTCTTTGTCATTTATGACAGTAAATTAAGAGTCTTTGGGTTTTGGGCTGTTGGTTGGTTTAAAAAGGAAATTTTAAGACGTCACTCTGGGCTCTGGGAAATTGCGATGAGAATTTTTGATACTTTAAAGGCTAAACAATTAATCAAGTAATCAAGAAAATAATCTGAAACTGGTTGTTGCAACCCTAGTGTCTTCAAAATGTTAAGTATTCACTTCTTTGTATTTAACCACAGAGGATATAAAACAAGCATTTCAAGTTTGAGGTCGTGTTTTTATCTGATAGGGTGTTGCAGAAGGTGTGGGAGCTGTGGGTTATGGGTTAAGGGAATGAACACAGATTTCAGATGTTTCAGAGCGTGCAGGGTGGCTCTGATCAATAGTTTATTTTTGAGGTGGGTAGTGATGCAACAGGCTCAAATTAAATCCCGGCAGGACTCTGCTGCAGAAACCAAGCAGCTTTCAATACTCGGAGGATCAGGACTTTGACTTGAAAGGTGGAATTCAGTCAGTTTCAGGTTGTTAAAATCAAATTTGTATTTATAAGATAAATATTGCCTTTATTCGGTACGTGCAAAAGTTGTAGATATATTGGTACTAACAGTGCACATCTCTCATAGGGTTGCAACAGTTAATCTATTAATTGATCACGACTCAACTATTAAATTATTTGCCAACTATTTTGATTATTGATTTCAGCTTCTCAAGTGTGAATATTTTCTGGTTTCTTTCATAGTAAACTGAATATATTTGGGCTGCGGACAAAACAAGACATTTGAGGGTGATATTTTGTCGTTGGGAAATGGTGATCAACATTTTTCACCATATTCTGAGATCATGGACCAAATAATCGATTCATCAAGATTCACTGATGACGAAAATAATTGTTAGTTGCAGCCCTACTTTCTTGTGTGACGCACAACCTCCGGACACAATCAGCCTCAGCACTTTGCCCCTCGGTGCAGCGGTCAGGCAGCGGGGAGGGCTGCTGTGTGTCTTGACTTGGGGGGTGGGTGGGTGGTTGAGGGTTTGGGGGGTTTGGCTCTGGACCAATGGCGGCCCAGCGGCTTCAGCTAAAGGTCACATGGTGTGACCTCACACATTCTCACCCTCACCTAAGGCCTGAGGAGAAGTTCTCCATAACAAGACGCATGGCCGTCCCTCTCAGCTGAAACCTCAAAGTATCTTCAAATTTATCCGACACGGTTGGCTTTTATTTATTAAAATGAAGCAAGATAAATTGTAGAAATGACTTCTGATCCATCGCAACAATGTTCAATATTTGTTTGAACACTGCACAAGTATGTCTTTGTCTCTGGATTTGATTTTGAAAGTGAGCTTTGTGTGAAAATACTGACTTGCTGGTGTTTATTTATTTCTTCTTGCATGAGAAGGAGTCTTTTGCATGTATGTTGGCTACATGTTGTGAATCTTGTGTGTGGAACTGCATGCGTGTGTATGAATGTGTGTATCAATCCCTCTCACGCTGGGGGCTTGGTGCTGTTTGAGGGCAGGCGGCTGGCCAGAGCGTGTGAAAGCAGATAACCAGGGCGAATTTTCATGACGCACACACTTCCTGCTCTCTGAAGTTCTATTAAAGAAGGATGAAAACAAAACACACATCTGAGATGTTTTCTCTCCAAATCAATTTCTACACATTAAGCATGCTGAAAAGATCAGTAGCACGGCTCTCGTGGACCTTGAAATAGTGCTGGAAAAAAATGATCCATCAGGAGAAACTCATGAATTTATCTGACAAGGGAAACATGTTGGTTAAAACATCTTTGAGAATGCAGTTTACCTGTTGGCTCGTTGTATATTTAACCACAGAAGTCCTGAAAGGATAGTTAACCCCAAAAACCAAATACATTTTACCTCTGGTCTGTAGTGCAATTTATCCATCTTGATAGTTCTGGTGTGAGTTTCTGTGTTTTGGAGATATTGGCCACAGAGATGTCTGCCCTCTCTCCAGTATAATGGAACTAGATGGCACTCTGCGTGTGGTGCTCAAAATGCTAAAAAACAAATTAAAATCTCAACAGCAATGTCTCTTTCCAGAAATCACGACCCACAGATAATAAGATAATCCACAGACCCTGTTGTGAACCATTTAATATAGGAACTACTTTCTTTGTACTGTAGAAATAAACCTTTAACATCATCAGATGTAGGTGTGGAACGCCTACAGAGCTAAAATGTAAACATTTGCAGCATCTCTAAACCATTTTGCTCTTTGAGGTCCCTAACAGGACAAAAATACATTTAAAAGAAAAGAAACAACAGTAGTAAAAAGGCAGTAAGTCCAAATAATCTGCTGCTGAAACTCTGATGTGTCTCTGATGTGTTTGTGTGCTTGCTCGCATGCTCAAACTGGCTAAATACGGCTAATTAGAGCTACCAAGCTGCAAGAAACGCCTCTAAACTTGTGTGATGGCCACATGAATGTATGTGTCAGAGTCTTAGTACAAAATTGCTCAGTTCTTCTAAAATCATAAATGTTCAAAGATAATTCAAAATACAAAATACATATACTTCTTTATGTTTGTGGTTTGTTGTATTTTTCACAACTGAATCCTTGACGTCAGCCATCACAGGTCATGATCTGGAGCTAAAACATAAATGCTTTAAGTGTCTCTAAGACATTTTGCTCTCTGAGGTCCCTTATTGGTCAAAACAACACATTAAAAAACAGAAACAAGAGTAGTGAAAAGGCATTCAGTCCAAAAAAAAAAAAAAAAAAAAACTGCTGCTGGAGTTCTCTGATGTGTCAGTGTTTGTGTGAGGCATGTTACTGCAGAAGAAGAGCTTGCGTGCTCAAACTGTCTGGATAAAAATGCCATTCAAGTGGCATTATTTAGTATTAAGACTAACTATGGTAGACCTACCAGGCTGCAGAAAAACACCTCTGAGCCTGGATGTTGGCCACATGAGTCCAGAGATGGGAAGTAACTACATGCAAATGCTTTGTTTCTGTACTTACGTAGATGTTCAGGTATCTGTCTTTTACTTGGGTATGTCTTACTCTAACAACTTGTTTCTTTTACTCCCTACATTTAACACAAATATCTGTACTTTCTACTCCTTACATTTTGAAAACAAGCGTAATACTTTAGCTTTATTGCATGACAGAACAAAAATGTAAAAAGATGTAAACAACGTGAAAACAACGTAAAAGACAAATATGACGTAACAAAATGAAAATGGTGTAAAAGACACGACAAGACGATAATGATGTAAAAGACATAAAAAGACAAAAATGACGTAAAAGATGTAACAAGACCAAAACAACATAACGAGATGTAACAATACAAAAATGATGTAAAACACGTAACAAGACGAAGATGACAAAACAGATGCACAAGACAAACATGACGTAACAAGATGCAACAATACGAAAATGACTTAACAAGAGGAAACGACGTAAGAAGATGTGACAAGACAAAAATTATGCAAAAGACATAAGACGAAAATGACATAAGACTTGAGGGAGACTTGACCATGGACCACGCTCAGTTAGCTTTGCACAGAACAGAAACAGCCAGCATAGATGTTCTTCAGAGGGCTACTTGTTATACATTGAATGCATTTCAGAGTCTGTACTTCTGAGAGCAGTTTACCTGTTGGTTTGTTGTATTTTTCACAATTGAATCTTTAATATTAGATGTTGTAGATCATGATCTGGAGTGCATAAAGAGCTAAAAATGAAAATTCTGAGGCATTTTTTTAAGCATTTTACTCTTTGAGGTTCCTAACTGGTCAAAATAATACATGAAAAACTGAAATAAGAGGAGTGAGAGGGAATCCAGTCAAAAAAAAAAAAAAACCTGCTGCTGGAGCTCTCTGATGTGTCTGTTTGTGTGAGGTGGCTACTGCAGAAGAAGAGCTTGCATGCTCAAACTGTCTGGATAAAAATGCCATTCAAGTGGCATTATTTAGCATTAAGGCTAACTGCAGTAGACCTACCAGGCTGCAGCAAACACCTCTGAGCCTGTGTGTTGGCCACAGAAATGTTTGGGTCAGAGTTTTAGTACAAAAATCATTGTGTTTTCTAAAATCAGAGATGTTTGGAGAAAATACAAAGAAAAAACACATCTAATTCATAAATAGGAGGCCTACAGCAGCAGCAGCTACCTAAAGTCTTCCTCATGCCTCTTCATGTTAACCTGACAAGTCTAAAGCTGCTAACATTTTAGCCTTATCTGCAGCATCGTGTTCAGACACCTTCAGTTTACACAGTCTGCCCCAGATGGCATCTCTCAGCACTGTTTTCTTTAGGCCTGTCATCTACTGTAACGTCTTAATTGACGTTTACCTCTGTTCGCCGCTGTCAGCCACCCGGAGTCTATGTCTGATGAGCAGCCTGGCAGAAGAGTTTCCCAGGCTCCAACTTCAGATAGAAAATTACACCTGAGCGCTTTTGTTTGTTTTAGTTTTTTTTTTTTTCCCTTTCCTTTTTTTTTTTCATTTTGTGTTGTACAGTTTTCCCTTCACACGCAGGGTGAATTACAAAATGCTGTGGAAATTGTCAAAGTGTCTCATGTTAGTTTATTGGCCTGGCTGTTCATGATGACTTATCAAAAAAGAAATCAAAGATCTGGTGACATCACATTTTAGTATTACAGAGGCAAACCATGGAAAGATTTCAAGTTGAGTCTCAAGACTTTTTTATGGCAATGATCTGAAAGGAACAGTTCATCCCAAAGTCAAAAATTCATTTTTTTCCCCTCTGGCCTGTTGTGCTTTATATCCATCTAGATTGTTTTGGTGTGAGTTGCAGAGTTTTGGAGACATCAGCCTTCCCTTTAATGTAACGGAACTAAATGGCACTTGACTTGAGGTGCTCAAAGTGCCCAAAAATACATTTAAAAAACTTTTTATACCACAGAAGGAAGGTAATTCCGAAGAAGTACTAAAATTCTGATTCTGACACATACACGTTTAGAGGTGTTTCTGCGGCTCGGTAGGTCTACTGCAGTTAGCCTTAATGCTAAATAATGCCCCTTAAATAGCATTTTTATCCAGACAGTTTGAGCACGAAAGCTCTTTTTGTGCAGTAACCATCTGACACAAACACAGACACATCAGAAAGCTCCAGCAGCAGGTTTATGTTGACCAGTTAGGGACCTCAGAGAGAAAAATTGTTCAGAAATGTCTCAAAAATTAATGTTTTGTCCCTTTGTGTGTTCCAGATCATGTCCTACGGCAGCTGGGACACTTCACCCCCCCCATCAAAAATATATATTTATCCTCTGAACTGTAGCGCTATTTATCCATTTAAATTGTTTCAGTGTGAGTTCCTGAGTTCTGGAGATAACAGCCATAGAGATGTCTGCCTTTTTTCCAATAATAATGGAACTAGACGGCAGCTTGTGGTGCTCAAGGTGCCAGAAAATACATTTGAGCAACTCAATAGAAAACTTTCTTTATATCATAGAGGGAAAGTAGCTTCTACATGAAACCGCTCACAACAAAGTCTGTGGATTATCCTGAGGGACCGCATTGTGATTTCAGGAGAGAGAAGTTGCTGTGAGCCCCACAAGCTGAGTGCTGTTTGGTTCCATTATATTCAAAAAACAGACAGATATCTTCAAAACTCAGCAACTCACACCAAAACTGTTTCAATGTATAAATTGCACTACAGGTCAGAGGAAAAATTATGTATTTTTGATTGTGAAGTGAACCATTTCTTGAAAAAAGATTTAGATTATGGGTGGCAATATGGCCTATAAATAATATGTTGATATTTTTAGGCCATTCTGTGATATACAATATACATCTCAATATACACATTTTCCCTAAAATAACATGGCGTAAATTCTCCAATAAACATAGTGATGATATTATAGACTGTGGTGCATTGCTGAAGATCAGTGATTCCCAAAGTATGGGTCGGAGCCCACTGGTGGGCCATGAAGACCCTGCAGGTGGGCCTTGAGAGGTCATGAAAAATAAATAAATAAAATGTTTTTTAAATTTCACTTTTATACGTTTGAAATTATTATAAAACATTATTAAAGTTACACTGCATTTTATTTTCTTGTGTGTTCATCAGAGTTGTGATTAGAGGTTTGGGTGGAACACAGAAGATTTTCAGACTTAAAATTGGGCCGTGGCATTCTTAAGTTTGGGATAAATAATCATCAGTAATGTGAATATACTTACTAAATGAGTAGTAGAACACAAAACAAAATCTAAGACTAGTCTATTAGTGTAGTTTCATATCACAATATCGATATAATATCCACATGTCAAGCCCTAATTTAGATAAGATATTTCAGTTAGGACATCTCTTCAATATGCTTCCCGTCAGCCTCCATGTAAAACATATAAATACTGAGGACACTTAAATGCACCATGGTTTAAAGTGCAAGTTTTTTTTTTGTCCCAGTGGAAACAAAACCCTGAACGCTTGCAGAGTTAATGTCATACTTAACATGCCGAACCGTCTGCCCAGCTGTACAAACATGGCATCTTTGGGCATAAAATGCACAATATTATGGAGAGGACCACTTAGGGAGAAGCTTTCCATCATTTATCCCTCTAATGCCACGTTCAGTTCAAAGCTAGAAGTCAGTAATTAGTGTTTCCTCAATAAAACCTCTCTGCTTTCATGTGGAGCACTTATGGGTGGAATTATGGATGCCCACAAGATTTAAAATTATACAACGTAAAATAATGTCGTTTATTTAACAGTTACGTCAAAAAATATTTGATAATTAATTTTGCCTTTAAAAAGTATGTTTGAGTAATTGCCACACAGGTGTTTTCCATAAATATGAGCTCATGCTAAATACTGAGCTGAAATGTATTTGAATGATTACAGCAATATTAAAAGTAATCCTGTGCAGCATTTACAGTGAACACCGTCATCATAATGCGACTGTATCTTACAAAACGTACACCGCAGTGCACTTTGGAGACAGTTTAGTGAGATAGCATTATATTTTCACTAAAAGGAAGTTGGACTGTTTCTGACATCCTGAAAAACGGTGACCAACCACATTCATTCATGGCTTTAAGCCAAGATCCAGTTTCTGCTGAAAGTAGTACTGGAAAATTTGTTAAATGTTGAAAGGGAAAACGCAGCTATAATTAATTTCACAGTCTAGGGCTGTCGCAAAAAAAATGTTTTAAATGGAAACGATATTATTGGGATATCAATACAAAAACTGCAAAGAATATTAATGCTAACAGTCAAATTCATATTTAACTATGTTTATTGTGCATCTTGTCTTTTTTTTGACAAATGAATTACATTCAAAATACGAGTCTGTAACCATGACTACAAGTGATTTAACAGCATACAGTCTGTTTAAGAGGAGCTGGGTCATCATATGTGTATTATTAACATGATATCAGTATTTAATTCTTTAAATATCATGCCCGTGTAACTACCTGTATATCGCAACATGCCTATTTTACACCCATTAACTTAAAGTACTTTTACACACTTTACCCAAGGGCTCCTTGTTACATTAAAAATAAATAAATAAATAGGTTTCAAGTTGGCAAAGTTTATGCAAATTAAAATTTGGCTTTCAATGTAGTTATCTTTTTCCCATATGTCCATATGTTACATCTTTACAGTCAGTGTAGGGGTGGGTGATATGGCTTATAAATAATTAGAGCTGCAATGATTAAATTAAACTATTTTGATAATTAATGAATCGTTTTTAGATTTTTTTTTTTTTAATTAAAAAAGCCCAAATTCTCTGAGTTCTCAAATGTGAATATTTCTGGTTTCTTTAGTCCTCTCGTGACACTAAACTAAATATCTTTGTGTTTTTCACATAACCAGACATCACCTTCGGGATTTGGAAAACACTGATTAAAAGTTTTCAACATTTTCTGACATTTTATGGACCAAACCAAAAATTGATTATTAATCAATTAAAGGAGAAAATAATCATCAGATTAATCGATAATGGAAAATCATTAGTAGCAGCTCTATAAATAATATCTCAATGTTTTTAGGCTACTCTGCGATATACAATATAATATTTTCTCTAAAATAACATACGGTATATTTCCAGATAGTGAAAACGTATGATCATCTTAGAGAATATGATGCATAAATGAGCTCAACCTTAAATATCTACAACAGTAAATGAAACATACGCATTAATACAGCAGTAATATTAATTAAAAAACACCCAATAGCCTGTGTAGCCTATAGTTAAACACTGGCAGGGACCATTTTACTGCACTGAGTCATTTAAGTAAGTGTATGTAATACTTACATACTTTTACCTTAGTAAGGTTTAGAATGCAGAACTTTTACTTTCAGAGGTTTTAAGGATGGGCGATGTGAACAAAATGAAACATCATAAATGAGATAATTGATAAATAACCATCAGTAGTGTGGATATAACGACTTATGTGGGTAAAGGCAAATAATAGAACAGCTAGACCAGCATGGTAAGTTCAGAAAATTACATCACATTACTGTAATTCAGTCTTTAAAACCAGGAAAAGACAACACTTATGACATATCATTATATGAGGATATCAAAAAAGATGATATCATATCATGATATTGAAATAATATTTCAATATTGCGTAGCCCTAAATCAATTAATAGATCACTTGAGTCTTTTTGTACACTAGCTTTAAAAATCTCTATAAACAATCTCGCTGCAGAAAACTGAAGAAACATCATATTTGAGTTTCTAAAATGTGATATTGTGCCTTGTGTACAAATATAATATCAGGATTAGAATCAGGTTTTGTTGTATAATGTTAAACATAGTAAGCAGAAAAACAAAGAAAAATAAAAGCAACTACCACAAGTCAAGACGACGAAGCATAAATGCAAAATCGAAAAGTGACAGCAAAATATAGAAACTATATATAAATTTGTGCCCTTTCCCTCTGAAATAAATCTGCCAGCTTTCACTGTCCCATTTTTGTCACACTGCGTTTGTTCAGTCTGCTGTCTTCTGTTAAAGCCGTCACTGGAAGTAAATTTTTAAAATTTGGCTAACAGCATCACAAATCTGTAAATCACTTAATCTGCACTTTATTGGACGTTTGCACTACACACACTTTTGCTCTTCTGGGCTGCAGGCATAAATAGCGAAAAATCATGTTTAAACACATTGCACATTGTGTCTTAAAAATAAATTAAATAAAAAACTGCCAATATGCTGTCCATGTGTTGAATTACCGTCCGAGTGAGGAGTGAGCAGTGAGGAGTGAGTGAAGTCAAACCAAAATGTCAGCCTTTGTTTTTATTGCCTAGAAACAGACTATTTCTCACACAGACAGAAGGTGTAATTCACTGATTTTCCCTGTATGGCCTGAGATCAACAGGTTTTTGTCCACTGCTTCCAGGGCCAGTCGCTGCTTGTCTCCATCCTGCCAGCAGCAGCTTGTGGTTACGAGTCTGAAAAGTCACGACAAACAGCGCATCCACCGGCAGCGAGACTTACAAGCTCTGCCTGTTCAGTCGCTGTAAGTCACTCTGCTGTTGGCAGAAGTGTAAAATGTTTACGCCTTGTAAAAATATTTCTCTGGATTGCTCTCTTATTAAAGCCAGATGTTGCTTGTTCCATTTTCCTTGGTGCAAATATAGAGCGTTTTTTTTTTTAAACTTTTATTTCTGGCATTCACTTTTCCATCTTTACGCAAACCCAGCGGTCAACAGCCCTGCACAGGTTTAGTTTTCTGTTGATGAGCAGCTGTTTCAAACAACCAACTATTGTATACAGACGCATGTAAACTACACAAACATGTCTGTATCCCCATTGTTTAAAGTAATAACATAAATATTGATTGCTTTTTTCAAGTGTTATCGTTTATTAATTACCTTCTGTGTGCACATAAATGTTCTGCTTTTTAGTGATTTTCCATTTTTGTGTAGCATGTATTAGTTTTGTTGCAAACATTGTGTATTTTATGAAAGCCATTAATCATGTCAGAAATGAAATATTTTCACCTTTTTCTATCATGTTTGTGTTTGTCATAAATACACTAAAATGAGTCATTAATTCTTTTCTTTTTTTTCATTAAAACAGGGTGGAATTCCAAAAAGTAATTTATCCATTTTGAAGGAAAAAAAAGAAAATATTTAAAATATAATTCTTTTGTAAGCTAATGTACTAGGAGAGACACATTCTTGTTTCATTTAAAGGTCCAATAAGTAATTTTATTGGGGATTTATTGGCTGAATGTGGCAGACATCACCCAAAAATAAGAACTGTTCTAAGATGTTCATAGCTACAGAGGGATCCTCCTCCACAGAGTCTGTCATGTTTCTACAGTAGTGCATTGTTTTAGGTAGCATACAGTAGAGAACTGTTAGGTTTGTCTCTTCTAGACTAAACAAACACTGGCTCTAGAGAGGGCCTTTCACGGTGTGTGTGCCTTTCAACCCCACCATAGGTTTTCCTACATGCTTGGAAGGGGAGTGTTTGCAATCTGCAAGCTCACCGCTAGATGCCGCTAAATCCTACACACTGGTCCTTTAAAAAAGTTCCAGGGAGTGACACAGTCAAAAAAAAAAACAGTATTACATTTTGGGAAATGCACTTAGTCACTTTCTTGCAGACAGTCAGATGAGAAGCTCTCTCGTCTGAACGGTAAATATGAAGTTACAGCCGGTCGCCAGTTAGCTTAGCACAAAGACTGGAAGTGGGGGCAAACAGCTAGCATGACTGTCCAAAGTAGGGCCAAACAATCAAAATTTTAGCAAAATCGCAATATGGTCTACTGCAATTTTCAAATCGCAGGATGCACAATATTTGTTAAAGGCAAAATATGTCAAAATACCATTTTAAATGAAATATTATGTTGCTGCAGACGTGTTCTGATCTTATTCTCTAGACTCCAAGAAACATATTTGTTTAGTACAGATCCTTGAAAAAAAAAAACACAACTATAATCGCTGTGATGTGTTTTTCAATGTAAATGAGAACATGTATGTAAAAATGATCCTTTTCTCTAATATTGCAAATCATATCACACTTGCAATATCAGTCAAAATAATTGGAATTAGATATTTCATCAAAATCCTGCAGTTAATACAATCGATCATGTTTTTTTTGTTTTTTTTTTGCCCACACAAGAATGAAGAGGATAGAAATGACACATTGTGGTTTTATCATGGGTTATGAGCCAGACTATTTGGTGTATTAACTGCTGGTTGTTGGCCAACCTCACGGTGGTTGCAGGACTTCAGGAAGTTACATGGGGAGGAGCTTGGCATGGATGGTTGGGTCAAACACAGGACTTTACCAAGTGGTACCCAAAACTAAACTAATCTAATTGTGACCATCACCTGAAATTTTCCCAGCAAGCTTTACTTTATAAGTATAACTGGACGTAGCATATTTATTATTGCTAACTTGACTACAGTATCATGCTGAAGCATGTCAGTGCCAAGTTTTGCCTCGCCTATAGGTGTGAAAAGTACACGGTGGACCAGCGTGTGTAACAGGTTGAATAGTTACAGCTATTAAAGTTAGTTTTTGTACAAATTAGGCAAATATGCTCATCACATTTGTGAGCTTTAAATGTGCTGGTAAATTCTATTACCTTTGCACAGAGCTAGGCTAGCCGTACCCCCATGTTTTCAGTCCTTCTGCTAAGATAAGCTAACTGGCTGTAGCTTCATGTTTACTGCACAGACCTGAGAGTATCAACGAACCCTTGGCAAGAAAGCGAACAAGCCCTTTCCCCAAAAAGTTTAACTTCTCCTTTAAGTGAAACCTGGTTTATAATCTTCACCATCATGTTTTTTGAGCCCACAGAGGAATCATCCAGGCATTGATGATCATATAACCACTGATAACCACGCACAACAAAACTTTTCATGTTTGCTGTGTATGTCTTTATCATGTGTCAAATAAGAAGGCAAATATCCTCTATAAATTAATTCAACAAACGCTAGTAAACAGTGGAATAAGCAGTTCACTGGTGGAAAAAAAAGTGAACGCTGCACCTGGTGTACCTGGTGGCTCCACTCATCCACCTCTCAGCCTACAGCATTTCTAGCCCAACAAGAACAGACGGTGTGGAGAGCGACTTATTGGATTGGATCCCACCCAGCAGTGACTTATACGCTCAACCTATATGTCACAGATGGTAGGATTTCAGTGTGGTTGATATAGGAAATCCACTAAGGAGTATTGATCTGTCTAAGATCTGCTCTCTCTGCCTGATCTCCACAGGATCTGAACATCCGCAGAGACCTGGAGGGGAGCGCAGCCGCTGGAACCTCAGGCTGAGGTGACACTATGCTACATTTAAAAAAAAGAAAATTCATGTCAAAGTCACAAAATTCACCTAAATCTATTTGTATATGCTGTAGCACAATAATGATTCAACCTATAGCCAGTTTGATTACATTTTTTATAGCTATTCTAAACAGTGTCTCATAAACAGGCTTGGTGAGTAACAGATCAACACTACAGGTAATGGGATTGCGTAGGATAAAGGTAACTGTATGCCATTACAGTTACAGGGGAAAAAAAAGAGGTAATCAGATTACTGATACATTTAACAAATATGGGGATTATTAGCAGGATTACAATTTGAAAACATATTTTAAAATAAAAAACAATGTACTACCATGTGCACTGTGCACACATCACAGCCCGTTACAAGTCTCATAACACCACTGTGGTCTCAGTGAAACCAGCTAATCTTACAATTTAAGGAAACGTTAACAGCTAAGGCTACACAGATCAACTGATAACATTAGCTACACAGACAAACCCCGAACATTAGATACACACACCAACTGCTCATGTTAGCTACACAAACCAACTGCTAACATTAGCTACATAGACCAATTGCTAATGTTAGCTTCAGAGACAAACTGCTAATGTTAGCTACACAGACCAATTGCAATATTAGCTACAAGGACCAAACTGATATCAACTACAGAGACGGACTGCTAACATTAGCTACACAGACCGACTGATAATATTAGCTACACAATCCAACTGCTAACATTAGATACAGAGACCAGCTGCTTCTGTTAGCTACACAAACCAACTGTTAACATTAGCTACAGAGACTAACTGCTAATGTTAGCTACACAGACAAACTGCTAATGTTAGCTGCACAGACAAACTGCTAATGTTAGTTACAGAGAAAACTGGAAATGTTATTGAGTCCTTCATTATGCTTTTCACAATAAAGCCGACCACATTTTCATTTATCTGTTTGTCAGAAAAAACACAACTCAAATTTCAAGCAGACCAACTGCTAATGTTAGCTACACAGACCAACCCCTCATGTTTGCTATACAGAGAAAACATTACCACTAGTACTACTACTAAACATAAAACATATTACGCTAAACAATTCGACCATATTTGGTAATGGGGTAATCCAAAAGTAATGGAAAGTAATCAGGTTACATTACTTTAATATTGTGAGATGTGGATTAGGTTACTGACTACATTTTTAACAGGTAATGAGTAAATTTATCAGAATACATTTTTAAAGTAACCCTCCCAACCTGGCTGATGAGTCCCAGGAAATCCCGTTTAAGCAGAGTTACATGATGCATGTTTTGTTCAGATAGTTTTGAGTAAAGTGGGAGCAGAACTGGGCAGTTAGCATGACTGGCTGTAACAACAGAAAATCCAGGGAAACTCACTGTCGACTCACTGTTTGCTTGCCAGCATCTGTTACTGTTGTGGTTTTGAACTAAATCTACTCAATCACTTTGCAGCAAAGATGTCACCAAAATGGAAACCAAGAACCTTGCAGATCAGTCCTTTAAAAGTAAGTTACACACAAGCTAGAGAGGGATTTCTATATCAAGAATCATCCATTTTTTCAACAGATATTCTGCAACTATGCTAAACATCACCTAGTACACATCAAAACGTCTATACCTACAGGCTAAGTTTAAAGGGATGGTTCAGAATCAAAAGCACTGATGTACTGATGTAGGGGCTAAGCAATGTAGTGTTGTGGACAGGGTCAGCAACAAAATGTAATTTAGCCTTTTTCTGACAGGAAACCACCATTGCAATATGCCAAGTATCACTCTCTCCAAACCAACCAGACTCCATAGGCGAAAACAGTCATTTTACCTTGCATAACACAAGAATTGCTGGTCAACCGCTGACTCAATTTGTTAGTTTGTTTGTGTTATTGAGTAACTCTGCTGAAGTTGCATTTAACTTTTAAACACAATTAAGTCACAAATTAACACAAACAGACTAACAGATCGAGGTAGTGGAAGAGCTGCAACTCAAATGTTCTGAGGGGTAAAATGACTGATTTTACCTATGGAGTTTGGTTGGTTTGGATAGAGTGATATTTGCTTTATATAACAGCAGTTTCCCATCCAGAAAAGACAACAAAGTGAATCTGTGAAGCAGTACATTGTTTAGTTTTGGTGATGGGGCTCCTCTCTGCTTCTCCTGACTAGGGGCATGTCGACCAGCATTTACTGCAGGTAATACACTGACAATTGTACCACATACAAGACCACTTCTAAAGATCCAAACTATCCCTTTAAGCATTTGCATTGAAAAGAACCACCCCCCCCATGTCTTTTGTAATTAATGCTTTTACTGTACTGTTGATGAATGGCAACTTTAATTTGGTAAATCTAATTAAGTCTTTTCTTTATCATAAGAATATGTTGGGTATCTGCTCAGGAACAAAATTCAGATGAGACGGGGGCCTAGTTTTGATAAGAATTCCTTGATAACTAAATCCTGTGTACAATTACTGACTTATCTTTTACCTGTTTAGGGTTGGACAATGTCTACCGAATTGGCACAATGATTTTGACCGTGAAACATTGCAACATCCATTCGTGCTTCAGCAATAAGGCCAAAAGGGCTAGTAGATTTAAAGATCATTTTAATGTTAAAACATGCTTTCACTGGGCAGTAAACAGTGATTAAATAAGCTATTTTTCCTTTAGTAAATCAGGTGCAAGAAGCTACAATAATAATTCGATTAATGGGCTTTTAAATCACAGTGTTACAGTGGTAGAGGGCTCAGTCAGTGGTCAGTGACTGTCATCACAATGGCATAATCCATCACCCCGACCCTGTACGCACTGAAGTGATACTCAATCTCATGGTGTATGTGCGTGGCCATGAAAAATGTTAATCAAGGACTTAATTCATGTGTTTACTGCTGCCCTGTTGTTCTGATATCTAAAAAAAACATCTGAACCAATTTCTGCAACATTCTGTTGACAGACAGACCTCAAATTTCCAACATTAGAAAAACTGCTTTGCATTTTTTTAAGGATAAAGCTATGAAATTATTCAAGAGTTGAGTTTCAAATACAGACGGTATGTGTTTGCACGGGAAACAATTTTAGCTGTCCATCTGTCCAAGCTGTGACACTTGATTTTGTCATAGTTTTCCTTTGATTTCCTGGACCGTTAGCCACTGATCTGCTGTTAAATTGCACAAGCAAGTTGCCAGAACAAGTGCATGAAGCCTACAAGCCCCCTCTCCCCATCTCTCTCTCCGTCTCTGTGTCTCTCTCAGACAGTTTTAATCTCTGGTAAGACAGTGACGTCCAGATTTGTCATCTGCTGCCGCGCATACTCTGGTGGAAAGCGACCCACAGGCTGCCTGTGCCTCCAGTCTCCACTGCTCTGCTTCATTACTGCGCGCGGTGGGAGAGCCAGAGCTCACGGTGTGGTAATCCCCGCTGGAAGGCGTCACCATATACTGTCATTAATGAAACGGAAGACACACACACACACACATAACCTGCTCACACACACATGCATTTACACACCCACAGTGCTGAAAGATGAATGGTTATACAGCAGCAGCATCTTGTAGACCGCAGCTGAACGTTTATATCTCTCTGCAGGAGATGTTATGGTGGCTCAGATTTATCCTCTGTAGTCAGTTATAGGCATGGACTGCTTATTTGTTGCTGTTGATGTCATTTATACAGTACGTGGTACACTGCTGTGAAGTGTAATGCTGTTTGCTTAGTTCTATGTAATGCTATCATCTGCAAAAAAATTGTTTCTTTAAAAATCCTGCAGGGATTTCAGAAGTGAATTTCACCTTTGCATATTTTTATACAAGCCCCAATACCAAAAAAGTTGGGATGTTATAGAAAATGTTAATAAAAACATTATCTGTTTATACC
This sequence comes from Lutjanus campechanus, assembly GCA_027495735.1. Lineage (NCBI taxonomy): Eukaryota > Metazoa > Chordata > Actinopteri > Lutjaniformes > Lutjanidae > Lutjanus > Lutjanus campechanus. Next base: position 41,265 of record JAJHUR010090877.1, read on the forward strand.
TACAATATATTCAACTGAATACAGTATTAAGACGAGTCGATTAATGTTAGAACTGGAAAACTTAATTGTTTTTTGTGAATACACACTCATTCTGAACTGATGCCTGCAACACATTTAAAAAAAAGTTGGGACATGAGCATGTTTACCACTGTGTTAAATCACCTCTTCTTTTAACAACACTCAGTAAGGACACAAATTGTTTCTTCTAATTCTTTCCCATTCTTGCTTGATACATGATTTCAGTTGCTCAGCACTCCAGACTCTCTGTTGTTGTATTTTGTGATTCAGTATGCGCCACACATTTTCAGTAGGAGACAGGTCTGGACTGCAGGCAGGTCAGTCTAGTACCTGAACTCTTGTTTTTTTTAATGAAGACACACTGTTGTAACACATGCAGAATGTTTCTTGGCTTTGTCTTGCTGAAATAAGCAGGAATGTCACCATT
>JAJHUR010090878.1:4441-25087 GCA_027495735.1 Lutjanus campechanus
GAAGGGGATAAACAACAACACCGACCCGTCTTTCTATATTAAGGTAAAATGTTATACACTTTCATGAAAACGACTGGCAATATACCACTCAAAACAGTGCATGGTAGCCAATGTTGGAGCAGTTTATCATAAAGCGGTGTGCATTTCGTGACTCCTGTGCAGAATTAGCCGAGCTATCAACAGCTAACCGTTAGCCATGCCAACCGAATAAGTTGGCACACGCTCGTGCCAGTGCTCGTGCTTTGTCATTGTTCGTCTGTTTATTGCTAAACTTGTACGATATCGATAATTAATGTGTGAATTATACACATATCATGCAGAACAATTTGTACCACACAAAGTCACACAACGAAGTAGCTACGGGCCTGTCTGCAGCCACCTTGCGAGGGACATTTAAACCCCATTGACTCGTGCATGAAGAAGTTAGCTAGCTTAATGTGGTTGCCAGGTTAGCTTATCGGTTAGCTTTCCTTGTCTTAACTGCTATCCTCAAGTGCTTTCGAGTCACGTCGCATAAACACATATCAAATTCAAGTTCAAGAGTAACCAGTGAGTCTACCATCTAAATATAAGTTAGCTTGTCAGCTGAGCTAGCAGGCTGTGCTGGCTAACTGTTCAGCCATTACTTTGCATCATAACAAAACGTAGGCTAGTTGGCTAGTTAGCTGGCTGGGCAGACAACAAAGATGTGTCAGGCTACAGACGCTCATGCTGTATTAAACGCGACACTATACTTCAGCCGAGATTTATTTGTTCTACGGGGTTTAACAGGTTTGTTTTAATAAATAATGGGTCAAACATATCCGACTAAGCTTATCCATTTTTTTAAATTATTATGTTAATACCTGAACAATGAGTGAGGCTTTAAATACATTGTGTCCAAACATTATATCTGATTGTTTTTTTCAAAAACTTGTTCCAGCTTGCAATTGCCTGTTACATAACCGGGTCGTACGCCATTGTAATGTGGTTTGCTCTGGAATAACGGTATGAAGAAATAAAGGTTGTAAATCACAATAGCTTCTCTCGGGGCAATATGATCCTTTGTCTGGGTGCACAGTAAAGTCAGAGTTGGGAGTGGGATGGGTGGATGGGACAAAAATCTGAAAAGGGTTGTTGGCATCAGCGAGGATCAAAGGATCAAATCGACATTTGTTGAATCTCTACCGCCATCTAGCGATGAACTTGTCAACAACACAAAAAACCAACTGCCTCCCTTGTCCACCTGTAAATTGCATCTAGTGATGCATATTTTGTAATTCTGTGCATCAAAATATTAGACAAAGAAAGAACAACTAAGCAATACTTAAATTATTATGAAATTATAATGATTCAATGCATCAATCAATGAATCACTGCAACAGGTGTGAAGAAGTGAAGTGAAGTGAAGAAGAACTGAATAAAATTAATTGAAAATACTGTGAAGTTGTATGTGAGTAGGTGAGAAATATGTACAGGGCTAATGTTTTTAACTGATGTTGTTTTTAACCTTTTGTAATTGATATGAGCCTACGTGTATGAAATAATTTTAATTCAAATTTAATTCAATTAAAATAATTTGGCTTTAACTCTGCCATAAATATGCTCAACAACCGAAAAAGCCGCACTAGTCGAATTAATCACCATGAAGAATTTAAACAAACAGATATTAATTAGATATGTTTATACCTGTACATGTACTGTAAACAAACTAGAAAGTCTGGATTGTAACAGATTCTCTTGTTTGTCCATTATTTACTCACAGGTTTTACATTTTTATGTGTTTAAATTTTAATTTACCCTGTGTGGTTTTTCTTTTGCAGTTGTACATACTTAAAGCAGTCATTGCCAAGGATAATTCATGATAAGGTGTTGCACTTGCTTAGGTCATGGCTGGTTACTTAATTTTTTTAATCAAAGAATGAAAGCAGAAGTACTTTAAGTTAAAAGGAAGAAAATTAATCTCGTAAGAATGAAAAATGCTGTACACATCAGATTTATTACATAATAAAGGGCCCTTTTTAAGTCGTCAATTTACCTTATTTATTTTCTAATATGTGTTGAATATGGTGCCCTGCTAGCTTACATGATGGAGTGTGCACCACATGTACTGTCCTGTACATTGGCTCCAGTTTGATTCCAGCCTATGGACTTTTGCTGAGTTTCTCCCCTCTTTTCTGTCCATCTTCAGCTGTATACTATCCAAGAGTTTATGGTATAGTTACATCCATATATTTTTACCTGACCATTACATCACCATCATCAACATCACCATCACTATTCTAAAGCCAATTATAAAATATAAGTTAATGTCTTTTTTTTCTCTAGGTTATATCAGGGGAGGTGGCAGGATGGCGGGAGCAGAGGTGTTCACCCCTGCGAACCCCACCTGCAAGATTATGACCTTCAGGCCCACCATGGAAGAGTTCAAGGACTTCAACCAGTACTTGGTTTATATGGAGTCTCAGGGTGCACACCGTGCAGGCCTGGCTAAGGTAGATACTATTTTCAGTATCAACTTGGTCATAATTTCAAGTTAAACAATTGCTTGTCTATATTTGTGAAAAATCATGCGACGGATCAGAGTGATAGACCACTTGGCTGGTGTGTCAAAAATGTCCCCTCTTGTGGGTATACAGTTTGATGACTGCTGCAGAGGCTGACTGTATATCATTTTGTACTGAAGGCAGTTTTAGTCAGGTAGAAAACAGAAAAGTATAAAGAAAACCAAAGAAAGACATTACGACACATAATGTGAGACATTTTAAATATTGGCTAGAGGCCCTCTCGGACACTTTGGTAACTGTTCCTGTGTTATTTTCAACAACATACAATCCTTTCTTCTTGTGTTTGTCCCTCAGGTGATTCCTCCTAAAGGCTGGAAGCCCCGTCGTACCTATGACGACATAGATGACCTGATGATTGACGCTCCCATCCAGCAGATGGTGGCTGGCCAATCAGGGCTCTTCACTCAGTACAACATCCAGAAGAAGCCTCTCAGTGTGCAGGAGTTCAGGCGATTAGCTAACAGTGACATGTGAGTACTATGGAGATATTTCATTGTTTTCAGCGCATTGTTGATTATATTAGGGTGGAGGTAAAGTTCTCACATTCACACATAGATTGCAGTCTAGTGCTGCCAGATTAGGAATCTAACTTTCTTTGTCCGCATGGTTTGACTGGTATATTACACAATTTACCAGTGCTAAACAAATATGTTTTAAAAATAGAATACAAAAATTTAAAAAACAGAATACAGATTTACCATTATCTGTTTACAGCATAGCCAACAAAATAAAAATAAAGTGGAAACTATACAGTATACATTTTTCCTGAAAAGCTGTATTGCAGGTTACTGGCATTATATCCACTCCTGCCCTAAAATAAATAAAAAATATATCTACTGTATATATTGTATTTTACTGCTAATTTTACACAAATGTAGAAAATAAATAGAAAGTTGACAAATTGGTAAAGGAGAAGGAGATGCCGTTAGGATCATTGTTAAGGTGTGAATTTCCAGAGCTACGGTTTTCTTAATCCCACATTTGATTGAACCTGGAGTTGGATGAGTGGTTTTAAAAGTGATATTTGCTTGGGCTATAAAGTGTAGCTGATTATTATTATGTGCTAAGAAGGTTTTCATTGCAAGATTACAGATGTCTGGTTCAAAGTACTAACTGTAGTGTTCTTCTGAACAGGTACTGTACACCTCGCTACCTGAATTATGAAGATCTTGAGAGGAAATACTGGAAGAACCTCACCTTCGTCTCACCCATATATGGTGCTGATGTCAGTGGCAGCCTTTATGATGAGGTAGATGGCTCTCCTTCATCTTTTGTTGCTTTCTCTCTGTTTGTGCTCATTTATTACGTGTGTTCATCTTTGTAACCGAGGGTACATTCAATCTGAAAATGTTGTGCACCGTTTTGCTATGGTTTCAGGATTGAACCGCACGTTTGCACTAAACAGTACACAATGGTGTGCAACGGGCTTTAAAATACATTTTCTCTTGTTTGGAGGGTGTGCCACAGGTGTTACACAATCAACGGCAATGTATATATAATCATCACCGCATTAAAAGGCATTGTACATTTTACTATGTTTTATCAAGGCTGAATGTAGCCTTGTTATTCTGTCTACTTGTGGTCAGTCTTTCTATTTTAGCTTTCAGTCTTTTCTTTTTTTAACATATACATATATATATTTTTTTTAAATAATTTTGTGTGTTTTGCAAAAATATTACAGCAATAAGCAAATGAAGAAAAGACAACACAAAAATAAATACATTTTTATTTTTATTTTTATTTTACTGTCCCAAACAGAACAGCAATTTTTTTCATACTTATTGGCAGAAGATAGGGAGTTGGTTGCTCCAAGGAGGGCTATCAGTGGATGAGGTTCCCAGTGCTTCCCAAAAGCCTCCAAAAACAGGTTCACTTGTCTTTATTGGCTCTGCTGGTAGGAGACATAGTGGAAATGACTTCGATGGATTGAAAATACATTTATTTCACCGTAATCTTGCAATTTGGCTTTAAGTTGGAATTTTGTGATGAAAATAAAAACTTATTAAAACTTGTCAAACTTGTTTTTGTCCCAACCCCAGTATGAGCCATTTCAAGATAACAAAGCCAAGAATCTAGGAATGAATGGACACATAGACTACACCAACACTGGAATTATTTTTATATCTAAAAATGTATGCAATTAAGGGCTGGGAATCTTTGGGGATCTCATGATTCTATTCACTGCTCTGCTGTGGTGTTATAAATCCTTGGGGATTAATAAAGTATTTCTATTCTATTCTATTCTATTCTATTCTAAACGTTATGTTGTCTAAGCTGCAGAGCAGGAGTAGGTTTTTTGAGGTAAAACAGATTGAGCACAACAGACTGAGTTACATTTTTTCCTACAGAGTTGGTATAAGTTGTTTAATACTGCAGTGCTTGTGTGTGTGTGTGTGTGTTTCTTTGTGTGTGTGTGTGTGTGTGTGTGTGTCTGTGTGTGTGAGAGCCAGTCTCGTTTGTTACTAATGATTGCTGCACTGCTATGCTAACGTTCGTCTCTAAATGATGGCATTGAAAGTATCCTTCACGTTTGTCTCACGAAGGTAATTATGTAGACATTAAATCAAAATATTCTTGCATTGCTGCCTTTTGGGGAGATGTATTACAAGCTATGATTACAAGATAACTTGAGCTTGTTAACGCTGTAGACTGTTTGGGGCTGCACTGTCTTAGCAGTTGAGTTCTGCCTTTTATGTTCTGTTGACATTACATTTGACATCACTAACATGTGAAAATTGATTTTTGACATTTGTGAATAGGTGCAGAAGTGTCCATGTCTGCATTGAGATGCATCTATTAATCAGTGTTCCCCCCCATGCATATATGCCTCTAGAACAAGTTTATAAAGTTTTTGCACAAAGAGACTTAAATAGTGAGTATCAAGTCTGATCTGATATTTCAAAATTGACTTTATAACACAGGTTCAGATTGCCCACTTTACTCAAAATCAGTAAATCAATTTAGAAAGGTTGGTAGGAAAATGTAGCCTGTACAGCAGCTTTTTTGATTGTTAAGTGCTCTCTAGGCTGCTATAAAGAGATGAGACTTGGTGCCACTTTTATGACTGGAAGCTTGAACAACCTTTCTTCATCCCAGCTTGTACAAAAGAGGCTAGTTAGGCCAGTTTTCAAACTCAAGCAAAACTTTCCAAAAGCAACACTTTAGAGGCATGGTGCACTTGATGTTTGTCAGGTAAATAGAAGCAGTGTGACTATATTTACCCCAAAGAGGCCCTGATTGAATTGCTCGCTGGTTCCCACTGCCAGACTGTGGGTGATATTAATTGAAACTACCTTTTTTTCTGCTTCACATTTCAATGCTCCTTGTTAGGTAGTGGTCCTAGTTTTATATATAAATACAGTAGGGGAGATTTGACAACCTGGAGCACAGTCCGTTAAATTATACTTTATACAGCTGATAATGATTGGATTTAAAAATGCAGTACTCAACCGCAATACCAATCTGCGGGATTGACTTTGGACATCCCTAAACTTATCTACTGTTGTTACTAATCTTTTAGGATGTGGAAGAGTGGAACATTGGCCACCTGAACTCTATCTTGGATGTTATCGAGGAGGACTGTGGTGTATCCATCCAGGGGGTTAACACGCCATATCTGTACTTTGGTATGTGGAAGACCACCTTCTCCTGGCACACTGAAGATATGGATCTGTACAGCATCAACTACCTGCACTTTGGAGAGCCCAAGTCCTGGTTAGTGTCGTTCAGGGGGGTAAACACAGGAAGAAGCAACATAATGCAATCCAGGACAACACTACCACAAAATACAGCCTGAATGTTGAATCACCACCTTAATGTTACAATAAAAATCAACAGTTTAATCTTCATAAAAGTATTTGTTCTACTAGTGGGGCAGCACTATTTGAAGTATTAGTGCCTTAGTTTTCCGTTCACAGCCACTTACTTTTCTGAGCATGCAGTTGATGCTTGTTGCCATAGATACCCATGCCATAGGGATGACTTACTTTAAGTTTCTGATAATTTTGTTCATCAAGATAATCTTCACAAACGTACACCTCCTTCATGACCTTTGAAGTGTAAGTGCAATTGCCAGAAATAAAAAGCTAACATTAGGCTATTAATGAACGACACCATGATTGCATGACTTCACCATCACCCCCACTAAGTGACTAGCAGTGTTGTAAATGAATGCACTAAAAAAGCATTGTTCATCATATACGCTCATGTTTTTGGTGAAATGAATGAGTCAGTTTGCAACTAATGAATGTGAATGTGAGCGATGTTCACCCCTGAGAGAGTTGACGATAGTCAGCCAGTTTAAAAAAAAGTGCAGACTCACAGCTGAGAGAATGAGATAGCAAGAGAGAGAGGGTGCATGCAAAGTGAATATGGACAAACATGTCGACGTGATATAGAAACTGGAGTCTGAACTGGGAAATTGGAATTTTCACATTCCCACTTTTCATTCCCCCAAGTTCAACAGTATGTTGGTGTCAAGTTTGCTTTCTGCGGTAGTGTAAAACATTCTCAAATTGCTGTTAATAACTTTAGATATAAATTATCCAGGCCATTTAAATTAATACAGAAAGCATGAATATTGTGCACCATATCGTATGATGTCATTACATTATATATTATATTAGTACACAACACTGGTCACTAGTTAGGGTGTTATGTGCATAACAGTAAGCATATAAAAAGTATTAGAAATCAGATTTAATACAAAGTCGAAATACTGTCATCCATGTTTTTGTACACTTTCCTGCATTAGTTTTGAATTGGTTGCGTTTGTGCTTGGAAATTTATTACGCAACCCAATCATAAAAAAATCCATGTCAGTTGTTATGTGGGTGCAACAAAACTTTTCTTCTCTTCTACTCAACAATGAGGAGGTGAAGCCATTATATCACTCTTTTAACAGACAGTGATTTAACCAAGCTGAATATAATACTGGTTTAAGTGTGTGCTATATTTAGAACTATTTCCCCGCTTTACTTTGCCGTTAGACAGTCTTTACTGATGGCGAATTGAAGCTGCTATTTGTGCTGTCTTCACAGCCACATAACTCCATAGAAAAAAAAATTAAATTTTCCCTTGCAGGACCCGGGAGTTGCTGGTGTGCTGCTGCCTCGATCCACAGCAAGTGACGTTAGTTCAGACCCAAACAAACGTGTTAAAATACAGAAGTGACGCCGAAGTCAAACAATAGCACCAACTACAGTAACTAACAAACAAACTTCTGCAACTCCTCTGTCCTGCGTGGTAAAAAGACTGTTTCTGTCCATGGAGTCTGGTGGTTGTAAAGAGAGCAGAGATGGCGGCTTAAGTTCCCTTGGAAAACACTGCCTGACAACAAAGTAAAGGAGTGAACATGTTCTAAATTTAACATAAACTGATATTGGTTTCTTTTAGGTAGTTGTTTGTGTAGGTGCTAAAATATGCTTTGCTACTGCTTGTGTCTACAGTGGTCCACAGAAGTACTTCACTTATCTTCCATGTTGGGACTCTGGAGGCAGCTGTCAATTTAACATGAGCTCATTCTTTAAAAAATAGTCTTAAAAACAAAATGAGCTGTTTTTTTAACAAGGTTTTCTAATAATTATGAACATGTATTTTCATTCAGATCTTTATAGATGCTTAATGAGAAACTAAACTTTGAATGTGCATTTTATGTGCAGTTTTTGGAGGCTCTAAGACTTGTAAAAGCTTCAGAGTGAGTGGGTGAGTGGGTCCTGATGTGTGTCATAGAACAAAATGTCAAAGTCTCTAAAGTTTGGGTTGACCACAGAGCTTATTTCAGGCATCTAACCAAAAACCCATTGACTGACATTAGGGAACTGGAGGTGCAAAAATGCAAACTCATTTCTGGGTTTTAGGACTCCGCAGCACTCTATAACCACTGCAACTCATGCAAGTTAACTACAGTTAATTTGACTTAATGGAGGTCTCATCCCTGTGGCATTCTTTTTTCTTCTTCTCTTCCCCTGGGACCAAAATTGAAGTAAGCCTTGATGCTTTTTTTGTGTTATCCTGACTATTTAACCTTTTTTAAATTTTGGCTGTCATGACAGAGCTGCAATTTTAAATGGTAAGAGTCAGGTCTAATTAAATCAAATAAAAACATTGGTTTGTAGCAAAGTCAGGGTACAGGCAGCTAGATTGATCCTAGAGTATTTAACCTACCATTAGCTAAATTTAGCCACTTCGTTGTTTTTTTATGTGTTACATAAAAGCCCTTTAAGAATCTGTTAATTTTTATTCTATCTTGTTTGGTGTGGCATGTTAAGGACATACAGGGCAGAGTATATGGTATACTAAGTGTGGAAAACATTTGCAGGTGTTTTATTCGTAATGCATAACCATATTTGTGTCAGGGCTGCAAAATCCATCTTTTGCTCTCAGTATTCAAATCTTGTTCATTTGTTTACATTTTTCTTATAGTGGATTTAAATGATGAATTGCACAGATTGTCATAGCCTTCATTTGATTAACCCGACCATTCTGTTGCACAGCCCCAGGGTTTTGTTCCCTTAGTGCTCATTTGCACACTGAGGAGGTGGTTACCTGCAATAAGTGACTATACTTTAGAGAGTTGTAATGCTAGTGAGAATAAGAAAGGTACAAAATATGGAGCAGTAGGGATAAAATAACACACCCAGGGAGGGAGTGTGTGTGCAGCTTTGTTACTCTCCAAGGATGTATGCACATGGTTTTATTTCTTGGAATCTGTCATTGTTGTCTATATAGAGAAGAAAGGCGAAATGTAATAGTTTAACCAGTCAAAATTTATCACTGACCAGCACTGTAAACTACTACCTAAGATTAAGTATGTGTACAATTTACCTGTACTGCTGCTTCGACCCCATCAACCCACTTGCGCTCACAGACAGACATGCTCACATTGATCGTGAAGCTGCTGATTAATTGATTAGTCCATTAAGAGAAAATTAGCTGCCAACTATTTTGATAATAGTTTGTCTCTTTTATTGAACTAAGATGTCCTTAATTGCCTTGTTAACCCATATTAAAACACACTTCATTCAAAATTGACAGAAAAACAAAATAAAAATAAAACTCACCAAAACCTCTCACACTCATGCAGACTTATTAAATCAATAAAATAAAATGACAAATTTTGCTTCATAGTGCAGGAAGGTGTTCAAGAAACATGATAGACTTTTGGCAGATTTTGGGGGTCTAGCGGACAGAATTACAGGGTTTTCTCTCTTGAAAAGGGAAATTAATTTCTATCAGATTTTACACTATGCTGGGACTAGCATCAGTCAGTTGTGTAATATATAGTATAGTATATAGTGGCTATACACATCCTTTACTAACTCAGAAAAGTGGATTTATTGTTGGGTTACTCTTTAGATGAGACATTGTAAGAACAGTGAAAATGAGATTTAATTTAATTGCTCCAATAATAGATTTTCAGGGATAGGTACAACATTAACATATTGTCAAAGTATTATTTTTTTGAATTTCATAGAAAATCTTGTATTGACCAGAGTGCATGGTAACATTATCAAGTCAAGTCTTGCATTTGTCTAATTAGTATTTGTTAAAGCACGTACATTCTTTAATAGACACTGGTTTTTAAGGAGGCTCAGGATAAAATGATGAAGCGAAAGAAGAGGTGAAGAATGCAGGTAGATCAAAATGGAGTTTGCTTTTTATTTCTTTGTCAGCCTGGCTTGTTCCATTTCTCTCTCCCTCTTGCCCTGGAGGGAGTTCTGCTCATTAGAGCAGTGAGCCCTGCAACCCCACAGGGATCAGTGTCACAGCCAGACAGTGACACACATATACACAGGAACACAGACACACAGACACACACACACACACACACACACACACATTCACAAAGAGCAGCCTAATGCGGCAAGTATCCACACACACAGTCAAACCCTTATCATCTGGCACACACACACACACTGACATACACTCTTTCATCTTGCTGCTATTTTGACATCTCATCCCTGGAGGGGGGCGGCTTAAAGATGCACCTCTCTCTCCCCCTCTTCTCAATCCCCTCCAACTCCCTGTGTCACCTCTACCTGAGGTTACCTCTCCCTCTCACCCTGTCTCACACTGCTCTGTTAAGCTGACAGGTGATATGATGATAGAAATGCCACAGACCTGAGGGCGGATGGTGCTAGTCAAATGGAATGCCTAGTCAAACCTGGAGGGAATTCTGTCACGCTGCCGAGGTTTCTTGCCGGGAACTTTGGGAATAGTTTAAATTCAGATTGCGTCAGCAGAGCGGTGTGGCACTAAAAAATGCAGAATAAGGTCAAAGTGAGATTCTAAATGAGAAGTTTTAACTCAACTGCAATAATTGGTGGTTATTTTGTTCCTATCAGAGATGGAACGAGGCTCCGTATTTTGAAATACAACATTACAGAGACAAAGACAACATATATTAGGCTTATAAATGCTAAAGATTCAGCATTTGCCCAGAAAAGCTGGTATCAGGTTATTAGAGGGTTTTTACAGTGAATTGGACATACATTTATCAGGGATAACAACATTTCTTTGTGTTGTAATTTTTTTCAACTTAATTCTTATTTAGTTTTCACCACCAATAATAGAGTGTATCCATTTCCTTTTTTTTCCATTTTAAGCTGTGTATAACGTTTATACACATTATATTCAAAGCCTGTTAAATTTTTAAAAAAAGTATATAAAAATAATGGTAATCCTCTGCTCCAAGACACAATCGCACAGGTAGAGATACAAGTGCAAAATTTACTATAGGGAAGATGAAATAGGGAATGTAAAAGTAAGAGCTGAACAGAGCAGAACTGGGTAATAAACCTTGTAGCATGAATAAAGCCATGACAGGGTTCCGATGTTTTGTAAAAATTGATTTTTGTAGTCTTAATTAATATGTAATTTGTTCCATTTGATAAGTGCCCCAAACTTTCAATGTCAATGTATTATACATGGGAGGGTCTGGTTTCAGTCATCTAATGGTCATACAGTACTAGGCTGCTGTAAGCAAGTAATATATTTATGAGGTATTTCTTGTGACTCTCATTCAGACTTTCAGGAATTATACCCAATTGGGTTACTGTAGGGTTTTGTGAGGACATCAAATCCCTCTCTCCAGTGTACAGCTAGGTGAAGACATATGCATTATATATGGGTGTAATTGGCAATACATGTTCCACTGTTCATTTAACATGAGCTGGGATATACTGTATTCAACCCATTTTCGATATTATTTGTGTGTTCTGAAAAATCCGCTGATTATTTTCCATAAAATTCTTTGCACCTCTGTGCACACTTTCTTCCAGGTGGCCTGTGATATGACCGTGGTCATTTTTGCTTGCTATGTCTGTTTTATCTGGAGGAAAGTATGTAGATTGTGTTGTAATTTTAATGCCTTTATCAGTAGTGCAGTGATGGAAAAGCTGGAAAAGCTCTTTTGCAATTATTCATATATCCACCACTTGATGGCAGTCTTGAAATTGCAAATCCTCTTGGAAACTTGTCTGCCACCGTCAGTGTCTGGTACAGTGTAGGCATAATGGGCAATATATGTTCAGAATTTTGCATACACAGTCAAAAATAATCCTGTCTGCTCCATATCTATGTGTTGTATCCTCTCAGGTATGCCATCCCCCCTGAGCATGGGAAGAGATTGGAGCGTCTGGCCACAGGTAAAAGAATCATTTATATTCTCTTTGTATTCTCCCTCTAAATGGAGGTGGGAGAGGTAATGAAATAATTATTAAATAACGATTGCAGCATACATAAGGACTTCTGCATTAAACAACAAAGTACAGCACATAAATTAAACTCAGCAATGAGAGGGCACCAGAGGTAATGGCACAGCTTAAGATGCAGAATGCTAATGAGCTCCGACTACAAACAAGCAAAAAGTGCTGCTAGTTGAGATGTGAACTGGACAAAGATGCTTAATGTATTGACAAACCACTTCAGGAAAATCCATACTATAGACTAAAGAAACTGTAATGCATGTGGCAACATTTACAATTAAATAATTGTTCAAGTGTTTCAAGTGAAGAAACACAGCCAAATTCATGCCTGCATAGTTAAGCCTCTTGTAAAGTTAATGTAAAATGAGGCTGTTAGGTCTGAGCTTGCAGTGCTGATTACTTCACTGGAAAGTGAAAAGTAAAAAAAGGGTTAGAGATTAACTGCTGATTTCAAAGCAGTCTAACATGTGCCTAGTTGTTGCAGACAGCCATCCAGTTAACAAAAGTTAAGTGATGAGGAAGTATAGCTGGATCAAAGTTTGATTAATCAATTGGTTAATTGACAGAAAATTAATTGTTGACTGCTGCTGGCAAATTGATTCACACTGTTTTTCCCAGGAAGGAGGGACAGATATGGCTGTTTTGTATGATGTGGCTGTTAGTAATAGTCTGGGCCCAGACCATTGAATCTGCCCACTCCACTGAGTCGTCACCGCCCACTCCATTGAGTAGGCTTTTTCTCTGAATATGGCAATGAAGTGTTACAAGTGCAGTCCGATATCAGGCTATCTTAGTAACAGAGAGAAGGCTAATCTTTGCATGATAGTCTTTCAGGATGTACGAAGTGTAATAGACCAGATGATGAATAGGGAAGGTGTAAACGTGTGCGTTATGTTTGAAACTTTGCACCTTCCTGGGTTTTGGTGTGAGCAGCTGAAGATTGATACAATCCGATTGGCCCCCTCGGGCTTAAAGTCTAAAAAAATTGTTGCATTAAGATGGGTCGATAATTGTTTTATAGTTGCATTGTAGTCCTTTGAATCGGTATGGAAACATAAGGTGCCAAGAGATTCCCACCCCCTGATCCCATAATTGTAGGAAATGTGTATTTCCTACTGAAAAAGCTTAAATATGCCATCCATGCTGTCCCTGGTAGGAGCAGTTTATGTTTATGGTTTACTTTTATGAATCATTCCATGATGATTGTATGATGGAAGTTCCAGCTGTGTTTAATGTTGTATTAACTCTTGCAACTAAAATGCAGTTGCAGTTATCAAATGCAGTAAAATATCGGATTTATCTGTCAATTCTTACACCAAGTTAATTTAGTTGATCAGTTAATGAGCCAACTAATTTGAAAATAAAGAGTTTTAGAGAAAGACAAATTATGGGTCTTTTAATGTTTGTTCAGTTTATCTAATAAATAATGTTATTATTAATGTTTGTTTATTAATGGCCCCCAGCCTCCTGACATTTGCAAAAGTGGCCACCAGGCAAAGTAAGCCGAGTATGCCTTTACTAAACCTTTTCCTGGTTACAATCTCAAACTGAACAAATCGTAAAACCACTGCTTATTTAGCTTTTTTGTCAGGCTTCTTATTCATGGTTGTTGATTTTTTTTTTTTGACTGGCTTATACTCTGTGTTAATGGTGTGTGTCTGCACGTTTTTGTCAGGTTTTTTTCCCAACAGCTTCAAGGGGTGTGAGGCTTTTCTTCGTCACAAGATGACTCTAATCTCCCCTTCCATACTGAAGAAGTATGGCATTCCCTTTGATAAGGTAGGCTCTCAGCCTGTTTGAAAAATTACTCTCAGTCCTCCTCTTTTTGCCACTTAAACTCCTTTTTTATATACCAACTTTATGAAAACACCTTTTCTTGCCAGTGAAATTAGCAGTGCTCATTATGACTGATTGCTTAATCTGCAGTGGCTTATGTTAATTCTTTTATTTCTTTTTATTTCACTTGCTAATTGAAAAAAACAAAACAAAAGTTTGCAGTTCAGTGTTTTGTCACTCATTTATTCTTATAAAGCAGTCTCTCCTCACTGTGTCTTTCTCCCTCCTTAGATTACTCAGGAAGCTGGAGAGTTCATGATCACCTTCCCTTATGGCTACCATGCAGGCTTCAATCATGGCTTCAACTGTGCTGAGTCCACCAACTTTGCCACTGTGCGCTGGATAGACTATGGCAAAGTGGCCACACAGGTAACATTCACTTTGTGCCTTTTGAAAGGCTGATAAAGAAATGTCCCACATTTCAACATAGTTATTTTCAGGTAAAATTATGGTCATGCATTATCAAACTGAACAGAATGAATTACAATTCAGGCTAAAAAATGAACAAGCCCTCTTTGTTTTTTTCTATTTGTTTCCTCTAGTGCACATGTAGCAGGGACATGGTAAAGATATCCATGGAACCCTTTGTTAAACGTTTTCAACCTGACCGGTACCCCACCTGGATGCTGGGTAAAGATTCCACACCTATTGACCACACAAATGCCACTCCCAGTACAACACCGGAGCTGCAGAGCTGGTTACAGAGGCGGCGCAAGAACAAACCTGCTAATAAAGGGTACAGTATACATACTGAGATAGTGTTTCCTGTTTTCTGTACCATGCTGTTACAGAGAGTAGTCTACTGCAGGTATTAGTGCTAGTGGGCTTTTAATCTGGAGAAGAAGTGGTGCTAATAGTATATTTATAAAATAAGTTTAATATAAACACAAGTAAAAGTAAATGTAATACATGAAACAAACAGAAATGCTATATTTCCATCGCGTTTTTTTTTTCCATTGTTTTTGACCATTTTAGGTTTTACTAGTGCTGATTCAATTATGTCATCTTCTTCTGTATTGGTTTAATGGTACCCAACTGCAGAAATGACGCTACTTATTATATGAACGGACTCCTAATAACCGCATAACAGTAGTGGATGGAAACAAGCATTCATTTGCATTTTCTTTTGCTGATTTTTCTCAAAATTCTGTTAAAATTTGATACATTTGGATGGAAACCCAGTTACGGTCTTAATGAATGTTTAAAAAGATCAGATTTGTTTAAAGCAATTAAATGCAACCGTTTGTCATGATGAATTTAAGATTTGATGTCTGTGATGGTGGCCATTGTAATCTTTGTGGCCAGAAATACTTGGCAGCTGCAAAAGCCAAATGCCCTTGTCTCCTGAGTCACAAAATTTCACCTTTGCTCTCACAGCTTTCTCATCTCTCTCAATGCTCAGAGTATTTGAGTTTCATCTCTTCTTTGATCTCTCTCCCTTGCTACAGTAGCAGCCACTCTCGTATGCGCTCCAAGCGCCTTAGAACCACAGAGAAGCCTGCTGGCCTGGATGGCAGCTCAGCATTGAACAGCAGCAAGAGGAAAGGGCTGGGTGGTCCACCTGGGCCTAAGGTGCGAAGATCTGTGGCAGGGACGACCTGCAAGGAAGAGGAGAAGGAGAAGAAAAAGGAAGCTGACTCAAAGCACAACTTGAATCACAACTCTGTTCAGCTTCCTGGTAAGAGACTGACAGATAGAACTGGAAGGTATCACTTTGATCTGAAGATTGCTAAAAACTGGCCTGGTATTACAGTAAGTGTGTGTGTTTATGATTGAGAGAGTTTGCAGGCCTCTACATGTCCTTAAGATAGGTCTTAAAATGTCTTAAATTCACATTTACTAAAAAAAACACATATTGAATACTCTTAAATTCTTTTTGGGGAGGTCTGAAATACTTATTTATATAATGCTGTAAGCATGGTATAAAATTCTCTCCAAGCTCACAATGCCTGTACATTTAATCATTGGCGAAATCAACAAAAGCCAAGCTGATAAAAAGTGGGGCAATCATCAATCCAGTCTGCAAGAGGAAGTTAATTAGATTCATTATGACAACAGACTGTCTGTAGGCTAAATGAGATAGATGGCATTTTCCTATTTATTTAAAATCCAGAAACATATTTGGACAAATGTTCTCTAACTCAACCAGTTATTGTCATTTTGCCCTACAAATAATTTCAATATATATTTGCTCAGAAGATTATTATTATTCATTCTTTCTGTCTTCAACAGGTCCTTGCAGACAGATGTGTGTGGTCAAGGTAAACCGTGTTGAGAGTAATAGTTTGGGATTTCCTAAGAAGGAGTCGTCCCATCACTCTCACTTCAACCCTTGTCCCTCCCCTGCTTTACCGGTGAAGAACAACTTGAAGGCAGAGACAGACACTCATGTTGACCCTCAATACCTCTCAGGGTCAGGGGTTACAAACAGGACTCCTGAAGGACTATGGCCTGAGGCCACCCAGATGCATCCTGGAAATAATGAGTCGAGGTGTTGCCCTCCTGAACCACGAGACCTCTCAGCTTCTCAGGCCAACAACCTGCACTCACCTTCCCACACAACGAGCACTTCAGCAGAGACAGAGCTGAGCTTGTCTACCCCTGAGTCTAAAGCTCAGACATCCTCATGTAGAGAAGACACTTTAAGCCTAACACCAAACACTGACAACAGCATGGACACAGGTGCTGAGAACCACACTAACAACACTGTTAAAGCTGAGAAAATGGACACAGTTGTTGATCCAAAACATATCAATCCACACTCCACTACAGAAGCACTTTATGATCTCAAAACTGAGCCAGTAGAGGGGGGTAGTCACACATCATGTGGCTCCTTCTCCCCTTCAGGACACAATTGCAGTTCAGAAAAAAGCTGCACTGAGGAAAATCTTTTCCCTCCTCTGCTACAGAGGAATGCAGTGGATATGCCACAACTCACTCCTGAACCAGTAGATAAGGTTGGAATCTGCCCTTTGCCACCTGTGCTGATCCAGGAGATGCCCTCCCTCACCCCGGCTCATGATGGGATAACTGACGTCCCAAAATCCACATCGTGCAGTCACCAGGGTGCACCTGTGCTTCAACGGGAGACGCCAACTGGCTCTCCGTCCTCACAGGGAGCCAAACAGGAAGAGGGAGAAACTGACTCAGTGATGTCAAAAGAACCTCTGACTGCAGAACATGCCAACAACTGGCATTTAGATTCTCCGTATAATTGTGAAGGGGCAGCGGTGTCTGGTTTAGAAGGAAACACGGCTCATTTAACTGCCAATGCTATGCACAAAATAACATCTGGTGGTGTCCGTGAAATGCTAATAATGCCAGAAATTGCTGCTGAAAATGATTGCTCAAAGCTGGAAAATGTTACTACTGGACAGAGGGATGCTGCCCCTCGCCAGCTAGTTCAGAGCACTGCACCACAAACAGAGCAGCAGTACAGCTTAGCAGAGTTAGCAAGTAAAGATAACTCAGCTCAAAGAGATGGTGCGTTAAGTCTGAGCGGTTCTTTTTTCACTGGTACCTCAAACAATAATCCCCCAGCCCCTCTCCCTCCATTATGCACTCAAAGTGACAGTCACTCAGCATTACAACTGCACCACCACACTACATACTCCGCTACGCATTGTAATTCCCAGAACCCTTACATGGAGCCCAAACCTTTCTCCAGCAGCATCTGGAAAAACTTAAATTCCCACAGTCCTGCAGTCCTCATCCAGAGTCTGAACCCAGAACTCCCGTCAGACTTCACCCACGACCCCTTACCTTACACCATGTGGACTGAACCTCAGTGCAAAGAGGTGACAGACCTGGAGGACGCAGAACAAGACCTCCGCGAGTCAGAGAACCAGGAAGAGGGAGCTGGGCCTCTCACCTGGGCCCAGCTGGAGCCCACATCACTAGTTTCAGTTGGTGCAGTCGAGCCTCTGGGACTGTGTGGAGATTACGAGCTCCACAGAGGGGAAGCGGATGCCTCTGAAGCCCTCTCCATGTGCAGGGAGCTGGGGAGACAAAGGGAGGCAGAGGAGGGTCTACACTCAGACACTGCTGTCTCACCTCTTGCGATGGCAGGAGGAGAACATGATGGGGTGTCTGATATGGAAGAAGGGGGATCTGATGGTGAAGAGGTGGAGCAGCAAAGCAGTGCCAAGGGAGAGAGCAGTAGTGACTCATCTGATGAGGAGGAAGAAGAGGAAGAGGAGGAAAGTGATACCCGAAACTATCAGTGTTATGAATCAGGCCTGGAACCTGGGGAGGTTTGTGCTGTGAGTGCTCTTTTACATGCAATCACACACATTCAGTCTTTTGCTCAAATTTTATACAAATAGATTATTTGCACTCTAATGCCTTTCAATGATGGCTGTTCCCGCTGCCAGTATCCTGCGCTGTCTGTGAAGAGGACTGCTAAGAGCTGGCGTCACCCACTCAGGAAACCTACTGCAAGGGCTGTACCCACTGCTGTCAAACAGCAGGTTGCCAGTGATGATGGTGAGCACACACACTCACACAGTTCACGCACAGTTCATACAGTTCACACAGAGGTCACACAGTTCACTGAAAGGTATCATGAAGGCTTAGCCTTAAAAAGACATTCAAACAGTGACACATGCACATACTGTAAGCCAGAAGCTGTGCTCATTTCAATGAAAAATCCTGGGACATTTCCTGTTGTGGTTGGTGCTGCATTGTGAGTGGCAACAGGCCAGAGACCATGAGCCTTTGACTTCTGCTGGTTGCATTGCAGTGAACCAGAATACAGTTGCCATGACTCTTTTTTGTGTTTGGCTTGTAAACCAAAACCCAATTTAAAGTATTCTTAAAACATTTTCTTTATGAAAAGGCAGTGTAGCTAGCAAGAAAAGCACGGTAGAGATAAGTGGGTAGGTAGATAGCAGAGCCTGACTGACTGATAACGATTATAGGGGGATCAAGTCCATAGTTCATCGATAAAGTGGCTGACATGGTGAGTTTTTGAGCCAGAATGGAAACAGACTTTTCTGTGTGGATTGTGCAGTGATTTTACGCTGCTATGACCATTCAAAGGTACTCAGAGGGCTGCTTTCTTCAACAAATAACTTCATTAAAGAATGTTTAAGTTAACCATTCTATACATGTCAAAAAAACATACATCATCACAAATTCTAGAAATGAACACTGAAAAAAATAAAGAATCAATAAAGCAGAGATAACAATAAAATTAATAGCTAAACAAACATCAGTACTGTTCACTGATCAGTTAATTGCTGAATGTGTTAATATGGCATTTACAACTGCAAGGGAGCTCCTCTTGTCCTCATAAATGTTGCCTGCTGTGCCAAATCTGATTTTGGTTCATATTGGAAATCATGTACACTTATACCTGCGATAGGCCCATATCAGGCCCATATTGGCCATAAAATTGTTAGTTAGAAAGTTAGTAGAGGTAGGCACACACACGCATACAGCTCACACACTGCCACAGTTCATACAGTTTAAAAGTTTTAGCCTTAAAAAGACTCTCTATATTCAGACAGTGATACATGCACATACTGTAAGTCAGGAGCCATGCTCATTTTTAAATAACAACGTGTTTGGTGCTGCATTGTGGGTTGCACCCGGCCAGAAACCATGACCGTTTGACTTTTACTGGTTGCATTGCAGTGAACCAGAATACAGTTACCATAACTCTTTTTTTCTTTGGTTTGGAAATCAAAACCCAATTTTCAGAGTTCTTACAAATTATTTTTTATGTTAAAAGGTAGCAGCAGTATACTCAGTACATAATTATTTATCTAGTTTGCAGAACACTTATCTCATCTTTCTGAAATCTGTGTGCATACAAGGTACTACACTTCATTATTTCAAAGTAAAACTCTTATTGTGACTGATGTAGACAGTATGGCCTGATCAATACTGGATTTTTGGGGCCAATGCTGCTAATATTAGGGAGTAAATAAAGAGAACACTATTATATTGATTACGATATTGATATAGCCAATACTGCAAAAATCCCTCAAATGTGCTTATCAAACAGTTGTGGTAAAGATAAGTAATGAAGGCAGAATATTTAACCATTTGAAGTTTTCATATGTCAATCTGATATTCCAGTCTGGCTGTACTAGGCAGCTTCTGGTGACTCTGGCACATTCAGTTCAGTTCAAAGAGGCTTTATTGGCTTGACCATGATGAAACAAAGAATAGGCAAGGCACATTGTACAAGATAAAATACTACAAGAAATAAAGCAAAGTTACAGTAAGTTGCCTATGTTCTGGCTCTGTCCTAAATTGTTTAACTACTGGAAATCTATTTTCCAAACTCTATCAGTGAGTTGACCTCATCATGGAGGTAATCACACTACGTTGTAGCTTTAATATTTTTTTGCATGCAGGCTAATTCTCCTAAACGGGACAAACTTACAACCTTCTGGTTATATTCTATGGTTGAGAGATGTTACACATCACTTGAAACTAGAGAAACTCCAGTTTATTCTTAGTGGCTCTGCCAATAAATTTGAGAAAATGTGGTGTTCCTTCCTGGTCTATGCTGAATCTAAACTTTAGATCTCCTCATATGTCTTTTT
>JAJHUR010090879.1:808-13113 GCA_027495735.1 Lutjanus campechanus
GCATGACTATGGTAGAAGCTTGAAGTAATACGTCATCCTCCAAGCTTGCGCAGGCACACTGTCATATCTCTTTGTCAGCCATGACCCTTTAGCTGCTCCCTCCATGACATGACATGACCCGCAGGCGAACTGTGTTTTGTTATTTTGGGCGAACATTATATAAATAAAATATGACTTGTGTCAAGTGTGCGACCCGCTTTGTGGTTCAGGCGTCTCCGAGCATCCCCAGGGGGAATGTTACGTTAGCTAGTTAGCTGGAGATGTAGCTTGTTAGCTGTCGAGTTCACTGCCCTCTGGGCGGCTCTATGAATGTCTCAATGTAAATGAGGCTGGGGAAGAGCAGAAACTAGGTGGCGCTGTTACACCTCTGAAAAATGGGTGAAATGATCACAAGAGTGATAAGAGTGGTGCTTCCGCAACAAGAACTTTACTCAAATTGAAGAAGTTATCACAAATCAATCTCTCTGTATATAACACTGTATGTAACACTGTTACAGCTTAAGTTAAATAGTAAATGATAAAGTAAATAATGTAAAAGAAACACTAAACATATAGATTTTAACTGTTGAAATGATTTTCTCATTATAATTAATCCTTGTTTGTATTTCCTATTAATTTATTCCTCTTCTTAACCTCATCAGAGTTGTTAACATGACAGACCATGAACCTACTATAATCTTAACTTTTAACCATGAATGTATTTATTTTTAACTTGTCGCTCACTGCCAACCGCAAACTGTCATTCACCATCACTGGTGCACCGTTGATGGTGAATGACAATAAAAGAGTCTCCCCCTACGGACAGCCAGCTCAGCAACTGACAGGGAAATAGCAGCTCACCCTTAAGCCGCACTCTCTTTGGCAGGGTAACGTCACTGACATGAACTGTCCAGTGAGTGCTTTGCTTCTGCGATAATGCCATCCTGGCTCATGGTGGTGCGACAACAGAGTGCGCTGCAAGCGAGGGCAGCGTTGACTTAACTAGCAGGACGTAAACAGCCGATTACCTGAGGGACATGTTGAGGACACCACCGTTATTGCTGTAAACTGCATAAATGCAGTGCGAGAATGGAAAGCTTGGCACGCTTAGCAACAGTAACTAAGGAGGGCGGTGCTTAGCAAAGGGTCAGTTCTCTCTTTGGAGAGAACGTTAACCTAAGAATACAGTGGAGTAGGGTTTTATTTAACAAATTTTAACCAAATTTAAGGAATGCTTATCAAGATTGCTTGTTTATAAAGGTTCCTTTTAGGTCAAGCAATTACTAAAGTATGTAAATGTATCTACATGAGGGTATGTGTGTTTACAGGGTATGTGCATGTGTATGTGCATGTTCATACATGTACTGTATGTACATTACTTATTTATTTGTTTTTCTGTTTGTTTCATTGTTCATGTGAATACCCATCTGGAAAATGCACTTGACTGCCTTGTTGAGGTCTGTGCAGGAAATAAAAATCATAATTGAAAACAAAAAGAGTACTTGTTTATGTTAAGTGTTTATGTGACAACATAAATACTTGCTCAGTTACACTCGCTAATGCAGTCTAATTCAGCAGTCATGTTGTACCTTCATGAAGGTTATAAAGTTCACTTATTGTTGAAACTGTTTTAGGCAAGATATTACAGGTAATAATTTTAATTTAATTCTAAAAGTACTAAACATTTATAATCTAGCTTTTAAAATGACCTATTATCTGAGCCTAACACAGATTTGTTAAGTAGAGAGACTAAATCTCACTGTAGTTGTCCTTTTTACCTTTAAATACATGCCTATTTGCATAGACATGTTCAAAATTCTTGATTCACTTTGTTACAATATTAGTAACAAAGGTTTTCACAGAGGGAATTTTGGATATCTCATTTTATCACTCCATAATAAAATCATAAAATACTGCCATAAAAAAAAAGTTTTCACCATTTTGTCAGGAATAAATTGTTATTGAAATCAGGCTATGAATGATACGTGAACAAAGCCCTCTATAAAAAACCTTCAGAATATAAATAGGAATAAAACTGGAAAGTTTGGTGTATGTAAGAGCTACTGAAGTGGAGATTTTTGGCTCAGAGTATGAGCAGAAGTCATTTTGAGAAAATGGCCTCTAAAGATATATATTTTAAAATACCATACATTTTTATTAGGAACCAACATTTATATTATATTTCATATATATATATTATATGCCCATTTATATCCTAAACCCTCTGGAGAATGTGTATTTTGGACTTTTTCTTTCTCTGGAAGAAGTCACATTATGGAAGAAAAATTGCCCAAAATCATGAATGAAATGCCTGAAAAAATGATGTTTTTGCCTGCTGTGTTTGGCCTTTAGAGAGGTTTGGATCCAACTGTATAATCATTTTGTCTCTAGTACTTTTGTACCAAGATGCATCAGTCCTGTAATATTTAAGATGCATGAATTATCCAAATCCTCCATACAACATCATAAGAGGAGCCCACATCTGTGCCTTTGTAGAACTGCAGTTTTAAAAGTCTACTTCATTATCCTTAATACAGGCAGCGGTGCATATTTATATTGACTTTTAGTTCACTTCTAGTTCATTTTCCCTGCAGGCCCTTTTCAAATGCAAAAGAGGAAATCAAATACTGTGACCACTGCACGTTTTTCTCTTAAAACAGAAGGCCATTATGTTTGCCATGGTCAGCTCAGACTCCCACAGGGTGCACACACCTGGCCAATGGGGAAGAAATAGCTGCTGTTCATTTGAGAATGGCAAATATTACACCTTTCCCTTGCCTCAGTAATGGATTTTTCCTTGTAGCTCTGACAACTCTCCGGTGACCTTGACATTGAGCAACTACCCCTGGGGGTCAATTTCTCCATCCTTCTCTCTAAGCTGTTGCTATATCAAGTAAATGGTGAAAGTAAGGTTTGTTTTGACTGGTGTGTGGTGTGTGTGACTTGATTGACGATAACCACGGATACAGTAGTAAAAGAGTCTATGTGATGGTGGATGAGGTGCAAATTATTCAGCGCTGCAGTGGGTAGTGGTACTGACACTACCTAATGGAGGAGTGTTGACACAAAACCTCAATTTAAAGACACACACAAATGCATGGTGTGATAATTCCAGGTTACCTTTATGTTACTCCTTGTATTTTATAAACACTTTATAGTGTAAGGATACATGGATAATCATTAATTCATTTAAGTAGTATTTCATAGACCATCAGTAATGTACAACAATTAACTTAATGCATTAATTAATGCAAAAACTAAGATATTTTAATTGTCATGATTTCTGAGTTATTTATGTCATTTTCATTCATACAAAGAGCCATCAGAGTAAAAGAAAGACCAGTCACAGCAGTTCCCATGTATTCTGTTGAATTCTAATTGACTGTAATCATTTTCTTTTCATTACTTTGTCATGTTTGTGTGACTTTAATTGAAGCCAATGATTCTGGCTGCATGTATTAAATACAAATTAGTTGATAATCATGGACTACATTTCAAAGATTTTTTTTTTAGCCAGGAAAACAATATTTAATAAATGTGATTTTACAATCGAACCTTTCTATGTCCCGCCCCTTTTTGCTTTGTGCTCCGATGAGAGTTGAGTAGGACTAAGTTGTACCAAGCTTGCTGTTGACACCAGTTGTTTATGAACTAGCTAGCTAACTATAGCTAACTAGCTAGCTAATGATTGATGTAGATTAGCTATCTGGTTAGCTAGCTAGAGTTTACAGAGTTTCATCAGCTAATTTAAGATGTTACTATCCCTGCACTCCATTGCATGTGTTTTCTTTTTACTTTTAGCATGTAAGGTAAGGTCGGCTATGCCACCATTAATTATATGTTATTCAGTGTTAAAGACGGATAGGTCACTTTATTTGACATGTCACAAACATGATGAAGTAATGAAAAAGTAATGCTTGATATAATCATGTTTACAACACTTGGAATTCAACAGAATACATGTGCACTTGCTGTGACTTGACACGTTTGTGCCCTGACCCTTTAACAGCAGAGTTACCCATGAAGATATGAATGTATGTTTCTTTCATTTACTGTTCATTCTTGTACATTCTTGACATCTGAAGTCTTGCATAGCTTCATGATAATTCACATACCTTTACTGTGAAGTTACTTTATTAATTGTTATTACACTGATAAAAAAATGCTTTATGGTTTATTTCAGAATAAAAGCTGGTATCCCTAGCAAAAATAAAAGATCTGCTTCGTCTTTTCTACACGAGGTTCAATATATTTTGAATAGTTTCACACAATACAGGGAATATAAAAAATGAACAGCTTACCTTGACCCATCACCAAGCATTTTTACATGAAGGATTAACAGAATCATAGCATTACATTTTGCGTCATTCACACAGTTGCGCTTTGATGAAAGGTTTTATAGTGTGATAATGTTATCTAATCATATAAGCAGTCTGTGGGATTTACAACTAATCAGCTAGACCAAACTTTTTTTTCCTGCTAAGTAACACCAACACATTGAGAATAAATCCATTTTTTGCCTAAATTGATGACAGTTTACTGCAACAACTGCCCTCTAATCTCCATTTACTCCATTCACTCTTGTGCTAAATCCCAAATGGGATTGCATTTATCCGGCACCACAGTGGGCTGTTGGACTCATCTCAGCTGAACAATAGGAGGGAGGACAAACAGGCTGATGACCTGACATGTATGAGTGCAGATTGTAAAAGACAAATGAGATCAGGATGGAGGGTGGATGATGTCCCCGTGCAGACAACGAGGCATTTAGGGGGTTAGAGGCACAGCCATTAAGAGAAGCCATAAGGTAAACTATATAGGCAAAAGAGGGGGAAATGCTCATTATGACTCGAGCCTATATCCACACAATCCATTTAAAAAAAAAAGATCATTAAAAAGCACAAATAGCCATTTTTTTAATACTGCTCAGAAACCAAAACATGCTATTAAAGCCATGCTGAGCAGCGTGCACGATCATAATCCAGAGCCTCCAGTGTTCACGCTGAGTAATACTGGCTTAACAATTAGTCATGTCAAACAATTATCCACGTACGTCACTGTTGCAATTTTGCTTTTGGGGAGCAGTCCATTATTGAATTAGCTCCATTTGAGCATGCTTAATTCCGCGTTTCTGCAGCAGTGAACATGACAGTCAGACAGAGTAATACCGAAAAGTCTTCCTATCCTCTGGCAACAAGCACATTCTGTGCCTGACGACACATAGACAGTAACAAGGACATGTCTGCCTATTATGACAATGCAAGTTTTACAAGCCTCCACTAATGTGTCATTCATTAGCAGGACGGCTGGAAAACATGCCCAACTTTACGCAGGGCATCAGCACATCTGCCTGCTTCTCCTCCAGAAACTGTTAATACACAGGGAGGTGAGTGTTTCACAGTGCATGCAGTTTTCACACTCTTGTAAAAATCTGACACAGGCAAGATTTCTGTTATATATGTGGATTATAAACTGTTTATCTTTTTTCAATGTTCAGAGGAACTGCTTTATTGTAAAATAATATGAAATCAAAGCCTTTTAGATACAAGGTCATTTCTTTATTGATAACACTTTATTTGAAGAGGTGTGCATAAGACTGTCATTACTTTGTCATAGCCATGTCATGATACCTGTCATTTGGTTAGCTGCAAAGTTGACATTGTTTAGGATGTCTGCATTATAACAACTTGACATTAACCAAGAAAACATAACCTGTCATAAACATGGCATGCAGGCCTAATTATCAAACTATTTAGCTCTCTGTGTTATTATACTGTCAAATATGGTTGGTTTCGACCTTGGTCGTCATGAGAATATTATACTATAAATATGTCATTAATATTTCCCTTGATCTCAACTACAGTGATAAATTTTGGACTTGTCATAAAGATGTCATTAAGTGTTATTACACTGTTAAATGCCTTTATAGCAGTGACATCAATAATTACCTTGACCTCAACTAAGGGGTACATGTATGGTGTTTAGGAGAGGTTATGTTATGTTATCTTGGTTAACGTCAAGTTGTCAGAACACAGACATCTAAAACGATGTCGACTTTGCATTAAAATGACATAATTGACCAAATGACACTTGATGACCACAGTCATAAGCATTGTTTGAGACGTCTAGGTTAATGTCAAGTCATAACAAAGGCAACATAACCTCTCATGAATGCCACTCATAAAGTGTACCTTGAGATCAAGGGCATTATTCATGACATGAAGGTATTTGGCAGTGTAATAACTCTAAATGGCATCTTTATGATAAGTTCAAAATGTATCACTGTAGTTGAGATCAAGGAAAATATTCATGACACAATTTGAATGGTCTCATGACCACATATGACAATATAATGTAACGTTTAAACATTAAGCTAAACCGTTTCTTTAAGTCTGATAATTATACCTATGGCATGTTTATGACAGTTTATGTTGTCTTTGTGACTGTTGTCAGAACAAAGACATCTCAAACAATGTCAACTTCGCATTAAAAAATTACATAATTGACTGAATGACACTTGACGGTGTTGTGTCAGTCTTATGCACACCCTTTCAAATGCAGTGTTACCTATTACTTATGTACAAGTACAATAAAGATGCTAAGTATACAGAGACCCCCATCTCTTATAGCATCTGTCCTTGTCAACAGGCCTGATGAAAGTCACACCACACAGAGATGGCCTGTATAGTGAGAGATGGTATGGATAAGCTATCAATATTTTCACTGGACAAATAAAGCTGTAGTGAATGGAGCACAACTGCAATTTCAGCAGATACTGCATCACATTTAATTAAGAGGACATTACGGGTTATACATGTCAAAGTATTGATTTGGTATCAAGGGGGAAACATTGTAATGCCTCGCCGTATAGCAGTCACGCCCCGTGTTGATGAGGTGCAAGATATTTAACATGCCGGACTAGCCTTTTCCATTAGTGTGTCGTATATTGTGCACGCTAAATGTTGGAGGAAGACAAGGCTTGGCTGAGATTGGAATAGCAATAAACTTTCCATTAAGATGTTCCCCGTAAATTCTCTCATTTTAGTGTGCAAAAAGTAGATATGTGTGGTAGAATCAATGGTAAAACAAAATTACTCCAACTGATATATATACTGTGGCCTATTAGGTTCATTTTTATTTCATTTCACAATAAAACCCAGGCTATTTGCCTAAATTAATCTTGCACCTCTATTACGTCTGCAGAGAGGAATCATAGAGCTTGCATCATCAAGTAACATAAAAATGTTCAATCCCTTAACCTCAATTTTGCTTTGATCTGATAACCTCACATAGAGCACCTGAAGAGTTCCTTGTGTATAAAATATTATGGCCTCGTTTCACCTCTCTGGCCACCAGGAAGTACAGTAAGCCACCTGTGAACGGTAATTTGTCTTAATCATCAGCCGTCTGTGACAGACAAACTGGATGCATTCGTGTGGAGCCTGGCACAGGGAAAAAGCCAACAGCCAAGTATTATCATGCATTAAGATGGATTGTCAAATGACAGCAGAAACAAAAAGCAACATCTATCTCTTTATGAATAACCTTGCCTGTTTCAAATTGGTGTGAGCTCAGGGGACAGTTTGGGTGTATGTGTGTATATATATATATACACACACACACACAATCTGTCTGTAGCCATAAGCTTGTTCATGCCACACTCTTTCTTCTTCATAACAAGAGTCGTTGTCTTGACATAAAAGCGGTAACAACTGGACGAATTCAAAGATCCATCCATCTTCATGACAGTCATTATTAACTAAGAATCCACAGGCTTTGATTTGAGACTTCCATTGATTAACATATTATGTACTTTGTATGTGACAAGGCCGTTTTTCGCATAGAAACTGGGTCATCACTAGAACGTACTGCAACACACTTTGAATCTAAGCTGACTATAGATGTAGTCCTCTGCTAAGATGCAAATTATTAAGTTTTTAAATCCACCTTTCATCTCTACAGTGCAAAGTTATTATAGTTAACTAGATCTAAACTAAAAACTAAAACTAGATGTGACAGAAGAATAAAAACTAGACCCTAGTTTTGAGGCTCAGTTAGTTCCCCTTTACGTACAAAAATAGATACATCGATTTCACATGATGTAACCGTCACAGCCCACATATACCGATTTTCCATACACATGTGCTGGCTTGGCTTGGCGCAGTTTGACTTGGCACGTCAGCTAAGCATGATGGGAATTTGCATTTCCATTTCAACAAGGCTACTCACTTGAAAGTGTATCTCCTGACTGAAGACGAGAAGCTTGAGTTGAACGGCTGTAAATCTGCGAATAAACACTCAACTTCCTAGAAATTCTGCACAATAAAAGTCTCATGTTATTGTGCTATTCAAGGCTTTCATCATAAAGCAGCAAAACCAGGACATTTTTTGTTTTCATCAGCAGTAACTTGACACAACTTCTGCATGACTCATAGTGAGCATGGCAGTAAAATGCAACAGCTACCTGAATGTATCATACAGTATCTTTTGAGGCCTAACTGTAACCTGTACCACTGAATAAGACCTTTCTCAATCACCAGAGGCCTCTGCTCTGCACAAAGGACCCAGTTCCTAAAGCAGCCACAACTGCACCAACCGTGAAAAAGAATCAAGAAATAGCAAAGCAGCCAAAATCTGCCCAAAATGAATTCTGTAAGAAAATCCAAAAACATCTTGCAAGTACAAGCAAACAAGGTGGCAGTGACAAGACCAAGATGTTGCAGCAAAGATATTCTCTATCTGTCTCTGAGAGGCAGCCATATGTCTAATGTCGTTTACCCTTATGGCACCTGGAGGCTTGTGAAAAGGTATGGCATAGGCAATGAGCGAGTGTCTGTTCTAACAAGGGCCTGCCACCTGCCCAGTCACTGAAACAAACAAAGTCTCTGACAGGGGCTGTGTATTGAAGATAGCACACCAAAAGACTGAACAGGACACTCAATTTGAATGGGCTCATCAAAAACTCTCTTCTGGTTTGTGGCTTGACGCTGTAGCGAGGATTCCACAGCTGAACCGCTGCTGGTAAATCAAAGAAAGTGCCCCGCAGTCCACTCAGAACTCAGTTCTCATGCAAGCATTAGCATTCAGAGTTGTGAGTTTAGATTGGACCAAAAGGTCACAACTGTAAAGAGGAGGAATGTTCCCATGCTTGAACGCAGATAATCCACTTATTTTGTTTTCTCACTTTTAGTTTGGTTCATTTGGTTTTGACAAAAGGGAAAAAAATTATACATTGTTGCATTTTAGTTCTGGGCCAGTTCCTGTTCACAGTAACTTCTTACAAACAAACGAAGAGTAGTAAACATGCAGTTTTACGGACTGACAAGTACAGTAACTCTTTGACTGGGCAGTTTTGGCAATTA
This sequence comes from Lutjanus campechanus, assembly GCA_027495735.1. Lineage (NCBI taxonomy): Eukaryota > Metazoa > Chordata > Actinopteri > Lutjaniformes > Lutjanidae > Lutjanus > Lutjanus campechanus. Next base: position 10,150 of record JAJHUR010090879.1, read on the forward strand.
GGACCAATTTCCACCATGGGGAAATCAATGACCTATTTTTAGAGGCAGATAGTGGTGATTGCTCAGTGCTTGTGCTTTTAGATTTAAGTGTAGCCTTTGTCACGACTGATCATTCCGTTCTCTTGCACTCTCTTGAAACCTGGTTTGGCTGAAGGGGAACATTACAACTACAGCATTTTCTGTGGTTGTAGAAAATGCCTGTCCTTCAGTTGTTCCATTTAATTGTGGTGTTCCTCAAAGGTCCATTTTTGGACCTCTGCTGTTTTCAATTTACATGTTTCCTCTCAGCCAGATCATTGAAAAAGCATGGGGGCATCCCACCATTGTAATGTGGATGACATATATCTAGAGTCCACTAGCTTTAGCTAGATAATCTACTCGCTTGCCTCAAGAATGTCAAATACAAATTTAATGTTTTGTCCATTCTACGGTGAGCTCAAGAAGAAATAACTGATTGTAGCATTATTAGTATTATTAGACTGAAAACTGATCATATGTTGTGGATACTGTAATGATTGGCAGGCAGAGACAGGATGAAAAGGAAGCATTTTCTAGGCTTAAGTAATGATTCAGGGCTAATGTTGTATGATTGCTGTCACACACTTCAGTGAACTTAAAGTTAAGTACAAGTATACAAGCACAACAGTTGTAAGAGGTTTTGACCTATTAATCAGGGTGGAAATCCTGTGCTGATGTGCATACGCCTCACCAAGGTTACTAAATTATTTGCATAAATATGAACATGTCACACAGATCAATTATACGATTGCTTCCTGAGCAGATTTCACGATCAGTAGTAGGGCAGAACATTTAATTGAAATTTAATCTAAATCACAACACGGTCTACTGCAATTTTCAAATAGCAGGAGGCACAATATTTTTTAAAGGTGAAATGCCATACCATTTTAAAAAACCAACCATTTTAAATGAAATATTGTCATACTGCAGAGATGTCTTGGCCAACACATCATATTCTTCAGACTTACGTCTTTGTTTGGTATAGAAGAGACCCCCACAAAAAAAATCATTTGTTTTTCAGTGTAAATGAAAATAAAAATTATATTATTCACTCTAATATTACAAAACATTATCAGTCAAAATAATCACAATTTGATATTTTTTCAAAATCATTCTGTCCTAAACAGTAGAGAGTTTTAGCTTTTGAAATCTTGCTGAAATCATACATCTGCTATCATAAAATCCTGTGGCTGCCTCATTTGCTTTTGCAGTAAAAACAAACTGAGATCCACCTTTTCGAGTTGTCTTGGTCCGCTTATTTTATTCTCACCAGGCTTCATCTGACAGCTTTCACACATTCACACTATGGATTTGTTTTAACCAAAGCAAACAGGTTAGGTGTTAGCTGTTTTTTTTTAATGAATAAAAGATAGTGGATGCCAAATTACAGCATGATGTCCATTATTACATCCAGTAAATGGAAGGGTTGGTAGATCAGTAATCAGCCATCATAGCATATCAGTAATTCATTCACAGTCATTAATTTCCATCCTCAATTTCCTTCCACCTAGTGCACATCATGCCTCTGTGACCGAATAGATCCATGCATTCAGCTGTTTCAACTGCCCTCCGCTGCATTTCACCAGTCCAATTCATAACAGCCTATCGTAAATGTGATTAAGAGGGAACAATATGAAGAAATTGATTGTGTATTGCAAAACACACACTGTTTTGGCTCCTTGTTTGCTAGTCTGGTGATGGAATCCGGGATGTATTGAGTGGAGCCAATCCCCTGTGTTGCCTGAGTGGATCATGGGGTAAGCTCTTAATTACTCTGAGGGACAGTTCAGTGGCATTATGAGCTGTGTAAACACACACACACACACACACACACACACACACACACACACACAAACAAGAAATTAGGACTCACTGAGCTAAAAGGATGACGATGCATCCTGCACACTCACTCCTAAACAGTGGCATCACTTACATTTACCAAAATCATTTATGTCTCATCTTAGAATACAGAAACTCAATAGCAACATGTGTCTACAGGGTTTGGAGAAAGCAAGAAAATGACAAAATATCCAAATACACAATTTCAAATGATGTAACTGTCACTGCCCTGCTGGATTTTAAGTGTCTACTAGAGGGGGCCATTTAGAGTCCAAGTTACCCCAAATAAGAAAATGAAGAGAAAATTTGTCTGGCAACAACAAACATGGCAACACTGGAGTAGGTTGAAATAATGTATCTATTGGGAAAACAGAGGCAATGTTATAGACGCGGATGGTCTGTGCAGCCATTAACTGTTGGCTACACTGCTACAATTCCCCAATGGGGGACTGTTTCATTTTGTCCGTATCCTGAAGCTTTCAGAAAATGTGCATGAATACGAACAAACTGAATGCAGGGTACGGACAAAAGGATCAGTCCGTATCTAGTGTTAAGCGTAAATGAGTTTGAGGCCTTGTGTCCAACAAAGCAGCTGAAAATGCCAGGCGCTTGTCTGAAAAGACTCCGCTGAGAGCGCGGGAGAGCGTTTTGGAGGCACAACACGCATTTTGGTTGCTATGATACAGAAAATCTATGGAATTTATGTTTAGTTTACGATATCAACAAAAACAGGGTGAAAATGTCAGCACAAGGTAGCGCGGCCCTCTTGCTCTTGTCCTTGCTCCGGATAATGAAGTTTGAGACCAGGAGTTTGAGGCAATACAACATGTATCACTATACAAGGGTTATGATTTAACGTAGTGCTATATATTGCAATACTGTGAACAAGATGATATATTGCTATTTTTAAAATCTAATTAAGGAAAACTGTCATAGCATGAAGGACACACCACCATGTGCATAAAATCTGAGTTATAAAAGTTAACTTTTTTATGTAATCCAAACAACGAAAAATGAGAAAACTGCTATTTACCAGAGGGGATTTAAACACAGCACAAAATAAACCACTGCCATGAATCTTTGCATGTCAAGGTGTATTGATATTTT
>JAJHUR010090880.1:798-17276 GCA_027495735.1 Lutjanus campechanus
AAATTCACAACACAGGACTGAAACTTACTGTCAAATTGACTTCCAGGTCTGAAAATACACAGAGTACACTATATAATCTTAATGTGAGTTATATTGCTGTTAACATGAGTAATATTTGTAAAATCTGGGTTTAATTAGGCTCATATTTTTAAGTTATAAGTTCAGTGAAGCTCAGTATGCTCTCAAATATTATTGCCCATGCTGTATGTATAGTATCTGACCTATAGTGTAGGCCTTTTTATATTTATACTACTGTCTGTACTGTATGTATCTGAGCTATAGTGTGCACACTGTATTTAAATCATAACTCCACCTGTTTATTCTCTGTCGCCATTACTGGCACTAATACCTGCTCTACTGTAGCAGCACGTTCATACTAGAGATGCAACAACAACTCATGGGTACAACTGAGATTTGGGCATTGAAACAGTAAACTGTCACTGGTATTTTTGATGACTATAAATACCTGTAATTTCTTTTGTCTTAAAAAGGACAATTATAACAACTTGAAGCAAAATGATCAAATATTAATAAATTGCTGCATACAAAACAAAAGAATTGAAAAACAATTTACACTATGTTCTGTAAAAAAAATCATACAACATATACACCAATTCTCAGTACATGATATAACTATGCTCGGCCATTATTGGCCAATTATTTCAGTGTAACAGTATATCAGTCTGGCTCTATACGATAAAACGATACACAATAAAATAAATTCCACAAGACAAGATTTACTGTGATATTTTAAAACAAAACAAAGGCTTATTTTTTGTTTTTTGTTTTCACTTGACTGAATGAAATGGACCGTTTCATTTAACAACATTAGGGATTTCTCTAGGTTTGAGCATGGTTGGAAAAATTTGGTATAAAATAAGTACACAGCTAAGCAAAATGTATAACATACAGTAGGTCGAGTCATTTTTAGACATTTTAATGCAAAAATGCTACATATTGTCTTTAAAGTGCTTTGGCGTTCTGTTTCTGTTATTAATAAAAAATAAACTAAAAGTAGCCAGCCATGACCTGAGCATGAGCAAAAGAAATTGGCATGAATTGTCTCTGGCAACAAATGTTTGAATTATGTATGTACAATTAGAAGACAACGCAAAAACAAAAACAATGCAGCAGTAAGGAGCAGTCCTTTTATAAAGTAAAAACAATAAAATAAAATAAATAATCATCAGTCTGGTATCAAGACATTTTCATCGCAGTATTGCAATATTTGATGTATTGTTTCATCCCTGGTTCATACTATATTTCTACCCATTACTGTTTATTCCATAAACAGTATTACCACAATATGTATGTGCATGTTAATGCACTTTACAGATTTTTCACTTCTTGTTAGATGCTAAACATAATTTCTCTGTGCAATGACGATAAAGTTGAATCTAATATGGTTTAAAATACTCATCAGACCTTGAAGACCATGAAAATCTTTAAAAACATGTTGGTTGGTAGGTATAGTATCTTTACACTGAAGCATTAGTCACGACCTTTAGTAGACAGTCAGGGTTCTCATGTCTGAATGACGCATCCTGCAGTCAGCTGAGATGTCAGGCTTCTGCTATAAAAACATGAAACTTTACTGAACACGATATAAACTCACTCAGCTGTCTGTAAATGATGATCAGTGCTGTACCTGTCAATTCAGCTGTTTTGATGTGTTGACCTGCAGCTCGGGGCACCTCGCTCATTCAGCGTGGACTACAAGAACGACTGCTTTCGGAAAGATGGGAAAGAGTTTCGTTACATATCAGGGAGCATCCACTACAGCAGGATTCCCCGAGTCTACTGGAAGGATCGACTGCTCAAGATGTACATGGCAGGACTGAACGCCATCCAGATGTACGTTTATCTCATGTCTCTCTCTCTCTGTACACTTTTAAATGTTTTAAATGTTTCTCTTGCTTATAAATGTGCTTTTGGAGTAAAATCTTTCATTGATCAGGCAGTAACAACAAAACCAACACTGAACCAGTAAACACTAATGCAAACTGTGCAGGTAGTTTTTTGCCAGTATGGACACAGACTGTTGTCGGGACTGCAGCATGTTTCCAAAAAATAATCAATGAGGAAGGTTTTAAACTTTGATTAAGGGAATTTGTTACGTGAGAGAAACCTGATCACATTTCTGTTGAGTTTTCTGCTGCAGTCACTCAACAAAATGGCCTCATTTGTCATCAGTTACAAAATAATTAAAGCTTCAACAATTCGTTGAGCAACAGAAAATTAGTCTGCCACAATGACGCCATTGCAAATGCGATGATGATTGGCTGGGTGGGCGGATCATGCCCTGCTCACGCTGTCTCACTGCACGCTCTGACTGCCAAACACAACAAGACAGCGACAATGGCGTCGAGCCAGGGACGTTCAAAGGTAGCGTTCTCAAACTGGAAGTACCGGCTTTACTTCTCGCATTTGTGTTTTCTTAACAGGCTGCAATCTCTTTAGTTCAAATAAATACCAAATGTTCTAAAATACTGTATATAGTGTTTTTATTCTTCAATCAGTTGGTATAAACATCTTTGACGTTAAAGATGTTATAGAATGTAATAACGTATAGAACATGAAAAATAACGTCACAGTTACTTTGCTGAGTAACTAATTACTCTTACAATGAGGTAACAGTTACTAACTCAATTACTTTTTGGGAGAAGTAATTTGTAACTGTAACTAATTGCTTTTTTAAAGTAAGATGACCAACACTGCTTGAGACAACTTTGTTGTGAATTGGCGCTATATAAATAAAATTTGATTTGATTTGATTTGATTTTAAACTGAATATCTTTGGATTTTGGACTGTTGGTCGGACAAAACAAGACAACTGAAGAATGTTGTGATGGACAACAATAACTTGCACTTCTCTAAAAACAGAGTTTACAAAGTGCATCTTCATTCTTCACTTCCCCAAAAGTACAACAAAGGAAATGAGTCTTTTGACTTCATTATGTTGTTTATCCAGTTGTTGATTTATGTATCTCGGGCATCTCTGGCTCAGTCAATCAGTCAATTTACATTCAGTAAATCCCTTCCAAAAATACAGCAATGATAAAGTAAAAATAAAGATTAAGCAAACAGACCAAAATTTTATATATGACAAAAATTTAATGATAAACCTAGGAGTAAAGGGTGGTACAAATGAAACATAATATTCTAGACTTCTGAACAGCAATGCATAGGTAGTGATTTACACAGAAGCCTGTTTATGAAAGTGTGTTTTGAAAAGTTTTTTTTTTTTAAGATTAAAAAGAGAAAAAAAACGATTATTTCACAGACCAAAATTAAATACTTCATTGAGAAATTAATCAACTATTTAAAGGGGGAAAATAAATAAATGCTTGTTGTTTACAACTACATTTAAAGACATCATTTTGGACTTTGAGAAAATACAAGGCACATTTTCTGACATTTTTCAGAGCAAATGATTAATTGATTAATCTAGTAAATAATCGGCAGAATAATCATGAGTTGCAGCCCTAATCACCAGAGATACACATTTGTAACAACTGTTCCTTGATATGTTTCAATTGTTTTATTTTTTTAATATATGTACCCAAGAAAGTAGTATTGAAACAGACTGTATTACCTTCTATTACCAGACACAACATACAGTATTACCTATGTAAATATAACTTGAGTGTGTTGTGTGTGGATGATATTGACACTTCCTACATGTTGAAGCTACATCCCCTGGAGCTTCCACGAGGAGTCTCCTGGTCAGTACAGTTTTACTGGAGACAGGGATCTGGAGTATTTCCTGAAAGTGGCCCAAGACATCGGTTTACTGGTCATCCTTCGGCCTGGACCCTACATATGTGCAGAGTGGGACATGGTGAGTGCAGCTGTCAGTAAATGTACATTTTGAGTTTTTGATGGTATTCAGAGAGAATGAATCCATAGTTATTATCTTCAATATTATCATATTGAATTTGTTTTTACTGATACTATTAGTGATAATTATAATTTTTGCATTACAGTTTTCATTTTCCCTGAAAAAAACCTATTAAAATCATGATGATGTGAGATTTATTGGGGTCTTTACCCAACAAACAGGTTTTCTTACATCTGGAGAACAAGATTTGTAGGACAGGGCGTCTCTGCAGCTCTACAGTACTTCATTATAATGTTGTTGTGTCACACATTTTTCACTTATCAAAAAAAAAGCAGCTTCTGTGATTTGGATATTGCACTTGATTTTTGATAATATTGCAATTAATTGCGCAGACCTACATACTAATAACAGTTTGTCCTTAATGCTAACTGGACTTTTAAACGTTTGAATTCTCAAAAGACTAAACTTTAAACTTTTAAGTGCAGAGAGATTGTTTGAAATATTTTGGCAGCCTGGAAAACAGACCAATCTGCCAAGCTCATGTCTTCACTGATGGATTATTCTGGCAAATGCCAGGAAAATATTTTGATGTAATTTTAAATTCAACTGACCTTCATGTGCTGCCATTGTTTGTGTTATTCTGCCACGCAGGGTGGGCTGCCTGCCTGGCTTCTCAACAAGAAAAACATCGTGCTGCGGTCTTCAGATCCAGGTGAGAATCAAAGAAAAGCAGGATCAGTGATGAAAGCTGCAGCAGATATAACACTATAATTTGTGTTTTTGTGTATTTCAGATTACATCGCAGCAGTAGACAGGTGGATGGGGAAGTTACTGCCGATGATGAAGCCTTATCTGTATCAGAATGGAGGTCCTATCATCACTGTACAGGTGAGTTCTGATTTCTGCAGGTTTGTGTGCTTTTCATATCACTACAGGATTTAACTCAATAACGAAATAACACCTGCCTCCTGCTGTGTCTGTGTTCGGTAGGTGGAGAATGAATACGGCAGTTATTTTGCCTGTGACTACAACTACTTGCGTCATCTTGCCAAGCTGTTCCGCTCTCATCTGGGTGACGAGGTGGTGCTCTTCACCACAGATGGAGCTGGAGTCGGCTACCTCAAGTGTGGCGCAGTACAAAATGTGTACGCCACTGTCGACTTCGGGCCTGGTAGGTGTCAGGTTACTAGTCAGTGTTCTGCAGTTTACACCAAATATTGAAGGTTCAGTTATGTTTTGAGATCTTAAGTTCAGGTTGAATTGTGAAAGTAACTTGAGATGAGATGCATTAGTTAATTTAGTTTTGTGATTTAAGTGGTCAGCTTCTTGTTTTTTCTCTGGATTTACTTAGTGTCATGTTCTAGATTAGTCAGAAATTGTGATGAAGTTGCACAAATACATATGAGCTTATCTTTGTTTTGATCCTGTCAGGTGCAAATGTAACTGCTGCCTTCGATGCACAGAGACACGCCGAACCTCACGGACCTTTGGCAAGTATTTCCCTCTATACGGTTTGTTCTCTGTGTGTTTTTAAAGGCTCCATTTTCTCCCAGATGCTCATAGATTCTCCTCCTGCCTTTGTTGACAGGTGAACTCTGAGTTTTACACTGGCTGGCTGGACCACTGGGGGTCACCTCACTCCGTCGTGTCATCTGCTGCAGTGGCCAAGTCCCTCAATGAGATCTTGGCCACGGGAGCAAACGTCAACCTGTGAGTTTATAGAATTATGTGAGAGGATTAGACACGCTGGTGCAGATGGATAAAGGCACATGAAGTGAACATAAGGCTGTGGTGCTCACTGGCAGCACGTAATGCCTGTAAATGTATATAAGTTATTATGATGTGTGACTCTCCTGTCAACAAAAATAAATCCTTTGGATGTGTAGAAGAACACACAACATTACACAACATTAACATTAGATCCTGACAGATCTGCCAGCGTGTTGGTAGATTTAAATAATCAGATGTGACTCGTGCACAGCATCTCTTTCAATGGGGAGACACTTCACTCTTATTTCACCCACCTGCAACCCATCTGTACCAAAGGCAGGAGCACCTGGCTTTTGATGTGCACCCATGATTATTTAAGACACTAAATACAATCCTTATTTTGCACCCAGATCATGTGCTGTTTAACAAGCAGCAGTGGAGTTTGACACGCCCTGAATGCACTTGGGCAGTGCACTTTTGACCGTGCGCTATAGATGGTTTAAATAGGGACCATTAGAGAGAAAATAAGTTTGTAGTGTTAAGTTATAAACTATTTTTACTTTGTCTTCTTCATCGACATTTCAGTTTCATGTCTCTTCCTTGCAGGTACATGTTCATAGGAGGAACAACCTTTGGATACTGGAATGGTGAGTGCACTCGATAGACTGGTTTGATGAGATAATGTGATCATCAGCCACATGGGTTTTTTTTTTTTTTTTGCCACCATGAAAGAAATCCTCACCCTCTGATTGCCTCTTTACACCTCAGGTGCCAACACCCCATACAGCCCTCAGCCCACCAGCTATGACTTCGATGCCCCGCTCACAGAAGCAGGAGACCTCACAAAGAAGTACTTTGCTATTCGAGAGGTGATCAAAATGGTAAGAACACTAGTGCAGCCCTGTAGTTTTGCTTTTGAATATCACTTCAGCTGTATTTTGGTTTTGTATTTGTCACCTGGAAGAACTAATGTATCTTTTCACAACAGTACAATAAGATACCAGAGGGACCAATTCCACCAACAACTCCCAAGTACGCATATGGGACTGTTGGGATGAAAAAGGTATGGTTATCTGTATTTTAAGCTATTAAAACTTTTACTTTTAAAACTGACTATTGAAAGACATTTTGTTGTTGTTTTTTTTGTTTTTGTCTGATTCAAAACATGAAGAATAAATGCTAAAAGCAGCCTTCTGTCACCACAGCTGCAGACGATATCAGATGCTCTAGAAAAACTGTCCTTCTCCGGCCCTGTGAAAAGCATGTATCCTCAGACTTTCATTGAACTGAACCAGGTATCCTTTGTTTTTTTTTCTTCTGTTTATGCAGTAAAACCACCAGCAATAGTCTGTGATATCATTCGAGTTTTACTTGTAAATGTAAATCTCTGTCCTGTTTGTCATGCAGGCCTTTGGTTATGTGCTCTACAGGACGGCTCTGCCTGTTGACTGCAGCACACCGACTCCACTGTCATCTCCACTGAACGGCGTCCATGACAGGGCGTATGTGTCGGTGGACGGGGTGAGTCTGATTGTTTTTTTTATCAGGTATTAAAGGCAGATGCTTAACTGAGCACAGCTTTTGTTATCACTGGTCAGTCAGACATACAGCTCTCCATCAAATTTAAATACTTCTCTGGTACCGTTCAAACTGAACGGTACCAGAGAAGTATTTAAAGTACCGTCCGAAACACCATCATCACTTTCACAGTTTCAGATGAGCAGTAGGCTGCTTGTGTTCAGACAATATTGGACATGTGAGGAATTAAGTTTCTTTTGCTAAATGGGAAAATAAACATTTGTAGGGAAACATGTTTATATTTTTCTTAACTAATAAATTCTACCTAATCTAAAGACTAAAACTAGATGTGAAAAAAGGATTTCAGTTGACTGATGAAAACTAGACTTTAGAAATGCAAAACCTTAAATGAAACTATATGGTATATTTACAGAACTAAAATAAAGAAAAATACAAAGGAGTTCTGGTTTTAATACCTCTTCTGAGCTTCTTAAATCTTGTCCCTTGCAAACACACCCCATGTTATAATAAAAAACAATAAAAATAATCACTAACCCTGAAATTAATGAAAAATTAACTAAAACTAAACATTTCTAAACAATAAAAACTAAACTGAAATGAGCAAACCCACTCTTGAAAATATCTGAAGCTCAACTGAATTGAATTGTTGGAATAAACAAGGGTATACATCTTCCTACTCCTTTTCGAACATGTAGGATTTAATTTCTATTTCTTGAGAATTTGCCTATTGAGTTTGTTGTGTAGGTTTATAGTTAATTGAACTTTATTGATATTTTTGTTTTCTTTTTATTCTTTTTTTAAATCTTTTTCATTTATTTCTATTGTTTTATTTAATTTTCTTTTCTAAATATATATTTGAAATAAAGAATTTTCATTTAACATAACTGATTTCTTCTCCAGGTGGCTGTGGGGATTCTTGAAAGGAACAAGGCTTTAACCATCAATGTGACTGGGAAAGCTGGCAGTCAGCTGGACATACTGGTGGAGAATATGGGCCGCATCAACTACGGAAAAGATATCAACGACTTCAAGGTTTTTTATCAGCTGCATTTTAAAGTGTCTGCTTTGATTTATATGTATCAGTTTAACCATCATAACGCTTTACAGGATTTACAGGCCTAAAACAAAGATTAGATTTTGTTGCCTTGTTTTGTTACCTTGTTACCTTGTTAACTTGCTCTGGCGTCTTTGCTGCACAGGGTCTGGTGAACAACATGACTCTGGGTAAAGACACGCTCACCGGCTGGACCATGTACAGTCTGAGTATCGACGAGGCGGTCCGTCAGGGACTTCTGGATGAAACCAAACCAACAGACGCTCCTCAGGCCGCTGCGCTCTCACTTCCAACCTTCTACCAAGGAAGCTTCATCATTCCTGACGGCATCCCAGACCTCCCCCAGGACACCTACATCAAACTGCCAAAATGGAAGAAGGTTTGTCATATTTTACCATTTTTTTCCTAAAAAGTTGAATGCTGCAGTGGAGGGAAAAACCCAGGCTGTTTATGATAAACATATATTACTAGTTTTAATGTTGATTTTTTTCATGACTTCCAGGCCACCAGTGCTCTGAAATAGTTTTAGATAATTTATCAATTAGACTATTGAAAGAAAAGTAATTGTCAACATTATTGATAACGGATTAATTGTTAAATTAATTGAAATTTATCAAGAAATGTGCTGCTTCCAGCTTCTCACATGTGAAGATTTGCTGCTTTTCTATATTCTTGTAAACTGGATTGAACCAAATCTGGACATCTGGAGCCAAATTAGTTTGAAAGAAAATGAAGCGACATCTTTGAATTCTATATATACATAACATCTCAAATAACCAAATATTAAGATTGTCTGAACATGTATTAGTTATCATAAATGTTAAAAGACTTTTTTTCTGTGTAAGGAAACCACAGCTTAATGGCTGCATTCATCATCATTTCCGTGAATGCAATGAATAAACAAGGTTGTAAAGGCCGGAAGTCAAATTAGTTTACTTTTCCAGCTCATTATGAGTTCTTATTTATAAAAGAGACTAAAACATATTTAGGGAACAATTAAGGAAGTAAAGAGAGCACCAGTTAATTCACTTGGTCTTTGAGATGTTTGACAGTGGAACCTTTCTGCACAGGAGTCTGGACTGAATGGTCAAAATGTGTAAATGCAAGAAAATCCATCATCAACAATTTTTTTTAATTTGTTAAGTTAATTAAAATTCAAATATGATGATTTGCTGCTTTTCTCTGTTGTATATTCTTATAAATTGAATATCTTTGACTTTTATAGGCAAATCTTGGACTTAAGAAACTTGTAATGGTCATTTTTCACAGTTTCCTGACATTTTGGACACTAAATGACGAATCAACTCTTTAAAAATATGTTTAGCAAATAATGAAAATAGTCCTTGACCGCAGCCCTGTAAAGCTCTGGTCTTCAACATGAGGATTCTGACCCCCACTAAGGGTCGCAAAAGCTTCATGAGGGGTCGCTGGACTTTCTTCATTTTAACTGATGTTTTAAAAAAAACAAAAAAAACATACAGTACACCAAATTCTCAGCATTTCACTCATTTCTGTGAAGAAAGATTAATAAAAACTAACTTGAGCCCGATCAAATGATGAGTTTTTAAACTAAGAGATGGGTGTTGTTGTGTTGGATGTGATCTTTCTAAAATGCAATGCAAATCCAGTAGACTAAAGAAATCTGTGCTCTTACTATGTTTTTTCAGGGGCAGGTTTGGATTAACGGCTTCAACATAGGACGCTACTGGCCGGCCCGAGGCCCTCAGGTGACACTTTTCGTCCCCGCCAACATCCTCAGTACAGCTGCACCCAACAACGTGACCGTCCTGGAGCTGGAGGAGGCCCCCTGCAGCTCAGGGCCGTGCAGTGTGGAGTTCACTGACACCCCGATCCTGAATGCAACAGTCCAGTCTGACCACAAACCACACAGGAGACTCTTTGTTAAAGACGATCTGTTGTGATAATCAGGGAACTCACTGCTGCACAAAATCAATTTGCACTTTTGTTTGATTTTTAAAAGCTGTAACGTGTGAAAAAGGATTAATCTGGGACATCACATCAGTGATTGAATGTGTCTTTATGAAAAGTCAAATGCTGTATTTAACCATCATCACATCAACATGTGGGCGTCTCTACCTCACTGATGCTGCGTGACATTTTCATTCAGAGCCTTTTTTTCTCTCCACAAAGGGATTATTGACAATTGAAGCACTGCCAAAACATCACAGCAGCCTTTATTTCAGATAATGTTTTATTTTTAATGTGAAAAACACATCAGGGAAATTGTGAACTATTATACAACTACACATACATCATGGGGGTGCTGATGTAGCTTACACTGATCTTGACCATGTTTAGCATACACTCTGAACCTGTCTGATTTAATGCTTGTAAAGCATATGCCTTTTAAAACAAAAAATAAAAGTATGATTTGATAATATTCTAATGATCTACTTTCATATTGTGTGACAGGGTTAGTCTGAGGTGTGTATCACCATAAGATAGATGAAAACATTTGTCTTGTTTAACCTGTATTTCATTTGTCATAGAAACGATGGAGAATATAGAAGATGTGTATATATCTCCCTAAATTGTCTGTTGGTAGCAGTTTGAGAAATGAAATGAATGAAGAGAAACATTTATCCCAGTAAAGGTTATAAAATAGCCTTTTTGACAAGATTTTTCTTAAATATATCAGTGGTGTGTGTATTGTTTGCCCTTCATGTGTTCTCTGTGATGAATTCATAAACTTGAATGTCCCAGAGGGGAATTTGTTGCAGTGTGGGCATAAAATAATGACAGATATACTACTGGAAATATATTAACAATCATTAGGAGTAAAGCAACATGTGTGGTAACTAAAAGAACAGTGGACCAGTGAGATAAGGAGGGGTTACATGTAATTTTGACAGCAAAGTTAACATAAGGTGTAGATTGTGTGTAGATTGGTTGACAAAATCATCAACAAGACTTGGACATTTTTAAGAGGTTCTTGGCTGAGAAAAAATTGAGAACCTCTGTGCTATGCTACTCTTCACTTGACTCCCCATGAACACCCATGATAAATTATTATATCTACAAAAATATAAACCATTCCATGGTAGAAATGTTCTCCTCAGTGTCTCTGTGATATAATTGACATGTCATCGGCATCGGCTGATAAAGGCTTTAAAATTAAATATCCAAAACTACAAGAGATCGCTCAGTAGAATGCAGCTCCCTGCCAGGTCAGGCCCGGACAGTTATTTGTTTTTTGTCCAAAAGGTCAAAGGTCAACTTTACCATGACATCATAATTTTCAGCTCTGCTAGCAACATGCCTCCTTACTGCTGCCTCTGTGTTTTTTAAATTGAAAACACAAAAATTTACAAAAACCTCGGTGGGTGCTGCCGATCAGGGGGAATCTGCCAACCTTGGAGGTTGCACTTTACTTAGGCCTGCATTTTTAGCTTGTTATTGACTTGTTGATGTGAACTGAAAATAAAATAACTATAATAAAAGTAATGGACAACATCAGAGCTGCCTAAAAGAACTGAAGACAAAGCATCTCATCCCTGGTGGCTGACTGTAGTACAGGTCATAAACCCTGCTTCTCCAATGTTAATATATGGGAGATGAGCCAACCAAAACATCAGAATCAAGTCAAATAAATTCTCCCCAAAGATGGTTTCAATCATTTCAGGTATTTTACTTTTTACTCCACTACATTTAACAAGTAATAATTTGAGTTTAGTTTTTAATTTTTACTAACCATTCAACCAATTTGTGGAGAAAATAACAGATTAATCCATAATGAAAATAATAATTAATTGCAGTCCTATACAGTAAAATTCAAAATGGGCTCCATCTCAACCACCAACAACAGTAAAATCACGCTTTTACATGAATAGTGTACTGATATGATTTTCCCCCCTGATATACTTACATAGGCCTACTTTTTCTTGGGTAACATTCTCAATGCAGGACTTTAATTTGTATCAAAAGTATTTTTACAGTGTTGTATTTGTACTTATTCTGAAGTAAAGGATTTGAACATCTCCGCTGCTACAAACAGGATTGAATGGGTGGTGTTTGGTATGTAGTACACACACAGAAGCAGAAGGTGGCGATATTCCACTCACAACACTCCGGTTGCCAACTGCCGGTAAAAATTTGAACAGAAGAAGAAGAAAACTTAGTATCGTAGAAGAAGAGGGCGGAGGCCTGTCCGAAATTGAACGAGCAGAAGAAATAAGGCTAATAAGTGGAATTTTTACCCAGCGATGAGGTAATAAAAACAGCAAATTTGACTAAAATATTTAACGTTTATTTGTCAGTTAAATCTGTCGATAGGTATACAGCCAGCTATTGTTGACTATGATTAGCGGTAGCTAGCTAATAGAATGTTCACAGTAGAGGAAGCTGCCTTTGTTATTATTAGCCTAGCTGTGTGTGTTTGCTGTACATATCTAAAACATGTTACTGTTGTCATGTGTCAGATTAAACAACAGGTAAAAAAGGATGTAATACAGCACCTAACACTTGAATCGAGCTAAAGATTAATCTGTGTGTTTCTTTGATTCGTTGGCAGGTCGTGAACACCTCTGTGTTTGGGACATTGGGCTTAAAATGAAGCACGGTATCAACATTACTGAATAGAGTACAATGTTGTGGTACTCTGACTCAGACACACTGCCTGACAATAGTACACGGACATGCCGTGGTGCCTAAACACAAAGAGGAAATATCATTTATAACCAAAAAACTCTGCAGTCGCCATCTCTCAGTGAAGCCAAACTTCATCTTTATTTTTAATCAGAGAGCGGTTTCTCCTTCTAAACACAGGCTCAAAACGAGCTGTCTTCATCCAGACCATGGTAGACAACCGCTATGCCACAGCTCTAGTTATCGGCTCTGTGCTGAGCCTGCTGGCCACAGTGTACCTCTCTGTGGCTGTGGGAACCCAGCACTGGTACCAGTACAACAGTCCACCAGCTAAACGTGAGGGGGCCAATGCCTCAGAGCCTCACGTCGAGCTCAGAAATCAGTTCATCAATGGAGACTTTGATGAGAAGACCTACAGCAGTGGCATGTTCCACCTCAACGGCACCCTGGGACTGTGGTGGAGGTGCATCCTGGTGCCCGGCGAGTCTCACTGGTTCAAAGAGCCAGGTATGACTTAATGTGCAAAATATTACATCTCTACAGCTTCCAGTGTCTCTTCATTCATTTTCTTAATTTAGTTGCACATATTCAATCCTACACCATTAGGTAGATCTAAAAATTTTTGCAGTGCTTTATTTTAAATTGTAGTTAAGACCACAAACTTAAATAAACATGCATGACTTCATTACAGGAAAGTGTGAATAAAATTATTTAGAACACATCTAGAATTTTCCATTTAACAAAATGTGAAAGCAATAAAGATTGATATAGCACCAGATCTAGCAATTCACATTAAACACAATTTTTGTCATTTTAAATTTCAGTATTTACACTGTCACATACTGTCAGAGTGCCACACCAAAAATTGTGAATATGAATTATGTTGCATAATCTTAATTTTAAATGTGTTTTGGTACAAGATTGTTTTTTGGTAGTTTAGATATGGGAACTTCTATTGGGATAGACATAGTTGAATCAGTGCATCCCTACTTGTAAGTCTAATATTGTCAAAAATCACTCCTGCTGATTCCACTGACAATAAAAGGAAAGGCTATATCAATATAAATGATAAAGGAAAATCACACGTTTCTGTTGTCTCATGGTGAACTGTATATTATCATGCTTCCCAGCCTTCACATCCTGTATATTCATTCAGTCATGACAGCTCAGTTGAGTTTGTGCTCACTTTCTTGTTTCTGACTTTAGATCCGAAGATGGAGACGCAGTGTGTGAGCTTCACTCTTCCTCAGCAGTTTAATCCAAAGTACAAATCCCCAGGAAACATTAACAGTGAAGAAGATCTGCTGAGAACATGTGAGTCTGTCAAACTGCCCAGATGGGCTTATGTATCCAAATACCTCATTGTTTGCTATCATGTGTTATGTCAAAACTACCAGAAAAAAAATGTCAAAAAACATTAAACGATGGACATTTTCTTTTTTCTGCTGTAAACATCAGCTGGAGAGAATTTTTGGAACTAACATACAAACAGTCTCTCTTTAAGCTTATTGGTAAATTGGCAAATTTGACAAAGACAATCTAAAATTTACTCTCTAATACATGACTCAAATTGTTGCTCAGATTTTGATTGTCTTGCTACTTTATTGTCCTTTACTGTACTGCCTTTGTGTTAGATAATGTAGTGGCGGATGGTGCAAATAAGCCAGGAATAAAAGGTCACGACACTCTGGAGAAGATGAAATCTGGGAGGCCTGCTGAGAACTTGGATGTTAGGGTGATCATAACACTAGTAGCACTCACCATCTGTAGAAAATCCATTTAGGGCAGTGGTTCCCAAACTTTTTCTAACATGCCCCCCTTTCGGAAGTCAACAAAAGTTCAAGCCCCCTACCACAAAATTTTCAATCAATTGTTAACAACAATTGGGGATGGAACTGATTTAAAAAAAAGAATTCAATAGTTAAATTTTAGCAAAATAAAGGTCAGCTGGATAAAAACAGCAAACTCATTTGTTTATTCCCCCTGCGTAGATCATATTCATTCAGCTTTGTTTCCCTCTTTTTTTCTCCCCTGGTCTTTCGCGCCCCCCTTGCAGTGGCTCCGTGCCCCCCAGTTTGGGAACCACTGATTTAGGGGGTTGTTTTTGGCTTTCGTATGGGAACATGTACAAATTCAAGTAAATCGGAGGTTTGGCAGGGCATGTTTAAGGTTGCTCTGACACTGGACACCATCCAGGGTCAAAGAGAACTTACCCCCGGTCGCGTACAAACTTTACTTTCTGATAAACACATTAGGTCATGGATACACACACACCCTCCCATGCATACACGAACACACTAAGACCACCTCACTAGTGTAAAAGATTCTGAAATATGATGTTCGCGGCTGTTTCGCAGTTTTGCTGTTCTACTGAGATGACGAGTTACTGAGATGTACATGTGAACTGAAATTAAAGTGATCCCGTTGGCTGTTACTCGACATCCCTGTTCTCGCATCCTTATTTTGGTTTTTCTGATATTGGGTAATAGATCATTTCTACCATAATAATAAGAGTGTTTTTAGTTAATGTCTTGTCTTTTATGTCCAGACTTGTGGAGGTGCCAGTTTCTCCTGCCTTTGGTGTCTCTGGCTTTGGTGTTCCTCAGCGGCCTTGTTGGTGTCTGCGCTTGCTTGTGCCGCAGCTTCACTCCCACCTTGGGTGTAGGAGTGCTTCACCTACTTGCAGGTAAGAATGCATGCACACAGAAATAAACGTAAAAATGGTGTCTGTGATATTACCCATAGGCTTCTGAAGGGACATTTGGATTTAAGTTTAATGTTTGCCACCGTCTTGGCAATTAAAAGCAAATCAAAAAGTCAGGGTGGGTGACAGATACTGTGGAAACCACCATGACTGATCGTCAGAGACTCCTGCCAGTCAAGCAAACACCTTCTCAAAATGATAACATTGTTTTTAAATGGACAGTCCACCACAGTAGTGTTAATTTCGTTAACGAAAACTAAACGAAAATATTTTCGTCAACGCACATTTTTCACCGGACAAAAACTAGACTAGACTAGACTAAAACCCCCGTTAATAAACAATAACTGGGACTAAATCAGTATGCATTTTCGTGGACTAATAAAGACGAGACGAAAATGTAGTTCACTAAATAAAGACTGGGCTAAAATCTATGGACATTTTAGTTCACGAAAAAAGACGAGACGAAAATTATATTGTATTATATGATATGATTTTGTCAAATCCTGTCTCCTCCACCTCCTCCTCCTCCTCCTCCTCGGCTCTTCCGCCACTGACACACAGTGACACACCCCCTTTCAAATCTGCAGCAGGCACAGAGTGCACAAACACATGGGACAGACAGGAGGTGGATTCACGGCGAAAGGTTAAAAGTTAAACATTAATGGCCACGCTTTGCGCAGGGCCCGAGAGAAAGAGAAGACGTGATATATGGACACATTTTTGCTACACTTAAGTGGAGAAAAAAACCTTATGCTTGATTTTAGTCGAAGGGAAGGAATGTGGGCACAAGGTAGCTGGAAAAAACACAACAAACCTGAAGAGACATGTCGCAGTTCACCACAAAGACATCGTGGTAAGTTAACAAAAAGTTTGGTGGTGGTTGTTTATAACCTAACATTAAACCAACGCCAGTAATGTTCCAACAATAACGTTAAACCAACCGCAAACTAATGCTGGCTAACTTACTAGCTTCGTAGCATGTAGCGACCGTAGCCACTTGTTGATCAAAAAGATGAGAGAAAATG